>JAODAL010009100.1:0-113080 GCA_025379985.1 Phyllomedusa bahiana
AGCCCCGTAGCATGATAAAACAGACGCAAAGACACCCTATTAGAAATGAAAATTAATAAGTCAAAAACACATTTGACGAGGCGTGTCCAATAGACAAAATAGGAATCTCCAAAAGAGCTTTTAGCATCTACAAAAGAAAAAACTTTAAATTCTTGGTCCGCAAGTTTTTGGCCAAATAACCAAACCCAAACCCCCAGCAAAACGGGATCCATTGGGGTGGTCCTACTTAATTATCCCACCGGGGGCCCAACTTCAGACCTCCCATGCCAAAACGGCCTCCAAAATGCAGAAGAAAAAAAAAAAAAGCACCAACCTTTCAAAGCAGGTGCACTGAAAACAGCCTGTGGGGGTGGGGGCGGGGCAGGCCCAAAAAGGGGGTACTCTTTCCATAAAAAACAAATAGGCCAAATGAAATAAAAGACCCCCCCCAACTAACCCCTTGAAAGCCGGGGTGGCTTAGCATTTTTGGGCCCAAAAACATCGACCAAGAATCCAAATTTTTTCATATATTAAATTACTAAAACTCCGAAACCATTTTTTTTCCCTTTTGCGGGGTTCCACGGTATTGGACTGATCATATTTTTTGGCCCCCACCATGCCAGGGACCCGTTGAGGTTTTTTCAGAAATGTTTTTCGTGCAGAACATACGTTTTATTTGGGACATATTTGCTTTTAAACTATATAAGGGGAAAATAGAACCCCATTTTTTGGGTTTCCCGCACCCCCGCCCACCTCCACAGGGTGTTATACATTTCACAGCTTTTAAAAGGTTGGTGCTTTTTTTTTTTTTCTCTCCTGCATTTTGGAGGCCCTTTGGGAATAGGGTTTTTAAAGTCCCAGGGGTAAAAGGTAGGCCCCCCCCCTAGTCCCGGAAGCCGGGTGGCTTGAGCATTTTTTGGGCCCAAAAAGCGGGCCAAGAACCAAAGTTTTTTTATAATTGAAAAAAAATAGACAAAAAAAACAAAGAAACAGGCAAAACAAAGAAACAAAAACTAAACAAAAATTTCAAACCCCAAAAACCGCTCTATTAGCTAGGCAACGAAAGTAAAGACCAAAAAGCTCCAACAATACTCCTGGGGACTCCCCCAGGTGGGCATTAACTCCCCTATACCCGCACCGAGAGGGTTGCACAACTCCCAGCATATTTTTGAATCGTGACGCGATACAGCAGAGCCCCTGGTGCACAAGCCCCAGGTCAGAAAGGTGTCTCCTGATGCGATCTTTTCAGCTTGAAAGTTGTGCACCTACATTTGAAAGCAACACGGGGACACATAATTAAATAAATAACATACTGTGTTTGCATTTTTACATATTTTTTTAATTATAATCTTGCCATTTTGCGAGATTTGAAAAAAAGATTGGCTGACACACCACAGAAAAGCGCACCTGTCGTGTCCGCATCTAAAATCCGGGGAACCGCGCCGTATGTGTGTGTGTTTCCCTGCGAAAAAACTGGGGAAAGGGTTCCTGGGGGTTGGGCCCTTTCCGGCAAAAATTTTTGAATCCCTGCAGTGAAACAATTATTAAGAGTGGACCCAAAGTAAGTAGGGAAGATACTTTTAACAATCTCAGAAAATAGGAAACTCTGCACTGTAAGCATTGAAAAAACAAATGGATCGTTTTGTTGCCGAGGAGTTAACGGGCATTTTTTGGTTTTCTAATAAAACATTTCAGAGATTTATAAAAAGCAATATTTTAGCACGTTTTAAATTTAAACTGGATACTTTTCATTTTAAGTCTTTGTTTAAAATTGGAACTTTCCTTTAAAAAAAACCCAATTTAGAACAGGACTCCTGGGCCTCAAAATTTTCCCTACTGGAAAAATTTTTGGGTATGCTTAGAGACATGATTGAGCATGTAATATGGTGTTACCCTGCTGTGTTTTCCTGAATGTAGAATATAGAAACATGGCCTATAACCCTAACGAAAATCGAAAAAGAAAATTTAGTAGAATGATGAAAAAAAAATTCAAAGATAAAGAATTGGAATTAAAATATTAGGTATGGCCTCCACATCGCTCCCCCAAACTATTAGGAGGTCATCGATGTAGCGACGATACCAAACAATATCATAAAAAGGGGGGTTTAAAACCTTGAAAGAGACAAAGACTTCCCCCCAGGCCTGAAATTTTGGGCAATGGAGGGAGAAAAAATTTAGCTCCCCATTGGAGCACCGGACTGCAAATAGAATACATCTTCAAATTTGAAAAAATTATTTTTTTTAAAAGGGTAAAGCAAACAGCCCAGCAAAAATTCTTTAAATCAGGTTGAAAATCGCATATGTGTTAAGGAACCAAGAAAACCAAAAAAACCCTGCATCTGTGGAATGACAGTGTACAGCGTTTGTACATCAGCTGTAATCCAGGATAGCCCAGGACCCAAATAAAGCCAAAAAAGAATTAAGGGACTAAATGGAACCCCTTAAAAAAAAAACGGTTTTTTTCACAAGGGGTTTGTAAGTAGCTTCCACCACCTGAAGGTTTCATTAAAGAACCTATCCCGGCCATATGGGCGCAAAAGGGGGGGAAAACCCCCGTTTGTGAATTTTAGGGAAAAAGGGAATAAGCTAGCCCGGGAGAGGAGGGAAAATTAAAAAGGTCTCTCTGTTTCATAAAAAAAAAAACATAAATCAAACCCTTCCTGAATTAGCCTGGAAATTTTTTTTTGAGAAAAGAAAGTAGGGTGGGAGAAGAACCCTATATGTAGTCTCAGCTGAAAGTAAGGCTAGTTGCCCGTTTGTAAATTTCCCGTCTAAAATAACCACACCCCCACCCCGTCGGCCTGGCGAAACCGATATCCTTATGTTCTCCCCAAAACACAAGACTTTTTCCCCTCTGCAATATTAAATTATCTGAGGTGGTTTAATGAGTTAGAAAATGAATAGTGCTTTTTTTATTTCCTCCTAAAAAAAGATCAAGGGTGATGTGCGTGATTGTATGGATAAAAATACTTATTCTTTACATTGTATTGGAGGGAAAGGGGTACTATCAACAACAAAAATTACTCCTTCGCTTTTAAGGACTGTAAATTGGAAATAGTAACTAAATTTAGCAATGCAAAGTCTGTAAATGATCCATTTACTACTTGTTACCCCCTGACTATCTTTTTGTGAAGCATATCAAAATGCCCCGTATGGGGAACGTCTCTTGCAAATTTATTTCATCCAAAATATTTTATCACATCAAAGTGATAGGTGGGGGAAAAAAAACAAAACCCCGGACAATAAAGCAATTGAATTCAAGAAAATATTGTAGTTAATTAAAGACCTGAACATTGTGTCCCTTTTTTTTCTTCTGTTGAAAGCTTCGGGGCTGTGGGGTTTTCGACCCGCAATAAAGTTTTTTTTCGTGATTTACAGGAAAAAATGGGGCAAGTATACAAAAAATTTGGGCCTCTGCGCATTGGGGTCAGTTCCCCGTTCGAACTTAAACAACAGGAGTTCACACAACCTATAATGCAAAAAATGGGATTTTGTTCTACAGAGGTGGGTCATCGAAACGGCCTCGGAGGCTATGGACATTGCCGAATCTATACTTGCTGCTACGGTTACTAAAAGCAAACGTCGAAATCAAAAAAAAACCCGAGGCTCGAAAACACCACAGCCCCCCACGGGACCGAAGCTCAACAAAAAAATAAGGGACACTAATGTTTAGGTCTTTAATTTAACACAACTATTTTCCTGAACTCAATTTTCTTTTTTTGTCCCGTGGTTTTTCCTTTTTTTCCCCCCCCCTACACTTTGATGTGTATAAAAATTTTTGGGTGTAAATAAATTTGCAAAGACGTTTTCCATAGTAGGATTTTGAATGCGTCACAAAAATGTAGGGGGGGCCCTTACTTTTTTTCTGTTACGGGTTTGGGTCTGTGGTGTTTTTTGACCTGCAATAAAGTTTTTTACGTGTTTCAGGGCACAAAATGGGACAAGTATACAATTTGGGTCCTCTAAAACCATTGGTCATTCCTCGTTCGATATTAAGAAAAAACGGAGATTCAAAAAACGCTATAAAGCAAAAGTGGGATTTTGTTCTAAAAGGGGGGAGTCATCGAACGGCCTCGGGCTATGGACATTGCCAAATCTATACTTGTTCCAGGGTTACTAAAAGAAAAACGCAAAATCAAAAAAACTTTTTAAGGGGTCGAAAACACCACAGACCCTCAGCGGTATCTGAAGCGTCAACAGAAGAAAAAGTAAGGGACACTAATGTTCAGGTCTTTAATTTAACTACAACTATTTTCTCTGAATCTCAATTGTCTTTATTGTCCCGTGGTTTGTCTTTTTCCCCCACTTTTGGATGTAAATAAATTTGCAAGAGACGTTACCATACGTAGGCATTTTGATATGCTGTCACAAGAAGATAGTCAGGGGGGTAACAATGTAGTCAATGATGATACATCTATACAGACTTTGTCCTAATATAATAATTTAACTATTGCAGAGGAAAGCTCTTGTCGATTTGGAGAACATGAAGGATATCGTGTTTCGCCAGGCCGACAAGGGTGGGGGTGTGGTTATTTTAGATCGGGAAATTTACAAACGTGGCAATCTAGCCTTACTTTCAGCTGAGACTACATATAGGGTTCTTACATCCGACCCTACTTTCTCTTTCTCAAAAAAACCTTACCAGGCTAATTCAGGAAGGGTTCGATTTAGTTTTTTTTACTATAAAACAGAAAGACTCTTTAATTCCATCCTCTCCGGTCATAGCTATATTCCATTCATTTCCTAAAATTCATAAACCGGGGTTTCCATCCCCTTTGCGCCCTATAGTGGCCGGGATAGGTTCTCTTAATGAGAACCTGTCAGGTTGGCTGGACAGCTACTTACAACCTCTTGTCAGAAAAATACCTGTTTTTTTTTTAAGGGATTCCAGTGATGTCCTTAATTCTTTTTCGGACTTTCATTGGAATCCTGGGCTATCCTGGATTACAGCTGATGTACAATCGCTGTACACTGTCATTCCACATGATGCAGCTGTTTCTGCGTTATCTTGGTTCCTTAACACATATAGCGATTTTCAACCTGCATTTAAAGAATTTTTGCTAGACTGTTTGCTTTACCTTTTAAAACATAATTTTTTCAAATTTGAAGATGTATTCTATTTGCAGATCACTGGTGCTCCAATGGGAGCTAAATTTTCTCCGTCCATTGCCAATATTTACATGGCCTGGTGGGAATGTCTTTGTCTCTTCTCAGAGGTTAACCCCATTTGTACAGATATTGTTTGGTATGGCCGCTACATCGATGACCTCCTAATAGTTTGGGGGGACGATGTGGCGGCCATACCGAACTTAACAGAATATTTTAATTCCAATTCTTTATCTTTGAAATTTGTTTTTCATCATCATTCTACTGCTATTGACTTTTTGGATTTGACGTTAAGGGGTTCATCAGGACATGTTTCTATATCTGCATTCAGGAAAGACAGAGCAGGTAACACCATATTACATGCTCAATCATGCCATCCTAAACATACCATAAAAAATATTCCTGTAGGAGAAATGTTGAGGGCCAGGCGTACCTGTTCTAATATTGGTGATTTTTTGAAGGAAAGTTCCAATATTGAACAAAGACTTAAAATGAGAAAGTATCCAGCTTGGAATTTAAAACGTGCCAAAAATATTGCTTTACATAAATCTCGTGAAATGTTGATTAGAAAACCAAATATGCCAGTTAACTCCTCGGCAACAACAACGATGCCATTAGTTTTTTCAACTGCTTACAGTGCAGAGTTTCCTATTATTTCTGAGAATGTTAAAAAGTATCTTCCAATACTTACTTTGGATCCACTCTTAACTAATTGTTTCACTGCAGGATTCAAATGTGTTGCCAGAAGGGCTCCAACCCCGAGGCAACGCCTTTCCCCGAGTCTTTTTCGCAGCAATTCACACACACATACATGGCTGCGGTTCCCCGGATGTTTTAGATGCGGACACGACAGGTGCGCATGCTGTGGTGTGCTCAGCCAATCTTCTACTTTCAAATCTCTGCAAACTGGCAAAGATTATACCATTAAACAATATGTAAACTGCAACACACAGTATGTTATTTATTTAATTACGTGTCTCCAGTGTTGCGTTCAATATGTAGGCTGCACAACTTGCAAGCTGAAAGATTGCATCAGGAGACACCTTTCTGACACTAGGGCTCTGTGCACATAGGGCGCATCTGCTGTATCGCGTCACTGCATTCAACATCAGGCTGGGAGTTGAGCAACACTCTCGGTGCAGGGTATAGAAAGAGTTAATGTTCCACCTAGAGGAGGAGATCGCAAGAGACTACTACTGAATCGTGAGTCTTTTTGGATCTTTACTTTAAAAACAAGATTGCCATATGGTCTCAATAGTAGACAGGATTTGATTTTGCATTATTAATTTTTGTATTTATGTATATGCTTTCTTTGTATTTGCCCTGTTTACTTATGTTTGTTTTGTCTATTGGACACGCCATACGATCAACATGTGTTTTTGACTTACTAATTAACATTGCTATATAGGCGTGTCTTTGCGTCTGTTTTATCATGCTACGACTAAGGGCCATTATGTGAGGGGCCTGAAACGCGTTAGATTTGTCTCTGGATGTCTTGTTCTTTTATCCTGCTCTCATTAAATCTAGGATTTTACTGCATATCAAGCTGAGCTGGACATCTATTTCTATTTTCGTGGATTATTCGCTTTGCCTGCGAGTCCGTGCCCGGCGAAGGTGTACCTGGTGAGCTGGCTGTTTTTACCTAAACAGTTTGTGGCACTTGTTCAGGGGCTTTACTCTGTAGGAGCAGTAACTGGTTTCCTCCTCCATATCTGGGCTCAAAGTATACCTGGATCCTGGGGAAACCTGACTGGAATTATTGTTATTTTCCCACATATCTAGAGTCTTAAATGGTATGGGTGTCCCTCCAATTGGGTTTCATGTAGGAGTCATAAGGGGATTATCATACCCCTGAAATGGAACAGGAGGACCCATGAGTCCCACCTGTGCCCTGTTTACTTGGGAAAAAGGTCAATCCTAGATTTCAGTCGGGGTGCCCCATAAATTGCACAAGTCTCCCTCCAGTTTGGGTTCTGGGTGTCCCATACTCAACAGGTCCTTCAACCCGGGCCTATAATAGGGTTGTGGATTTTTACTGGGGTTTCTGGTCCTACTTATCTTCCTGTATTCTTATATTTTCTCCTCCTTGTCATTATAAGATTCATATAATATATGGTCACTTATAATGGTCTCATTTATCTGGCATCCATCCTGCCATACTTCCCTAGACACATTCTCCCATTTTTCTTTCTTCAATTATCATTATCACACATCCAAGCTGTTTCTTTCTTTCTGAAATATGTCCACATATACTCATCCAGACAACCCTCTTTGGTTATTTGCACTCTCTTTTCAGTAATTTCCGACTATTTTTAGCTGCCTTGTTTCCTTCTGTTCTATCTACTATGGTTACTGCAGCCTTTAATTTCAGTGGGTTTCTTCCCTTTGCCCAACAAGTTACCCATGACTCGTTTCCCAATATAGTACTGTTCACTAGGTCTGGCTGACAAGGTACTTTAACACCCTAATGAGTTAAGTCACACCTAGCTTGTTTTTTCTCCATCGGACAAGATCCAACCTCTTATCCTTCTGGTACAGCGAGCCTACCTCTAGCTCCTTCCTTGGATAAAAGGCAATATTCTGTATCTTTTTGGTAAAGGTAGAGCAAATGGGCTGTAAGGAATCCCTTTTTCTGGTCAATCACTATTTTCCATAATAACCACACAATAAACAACAAAAAGAGAAGGCAACAAATCAGAATCTCTATACTGTCAATGTCCATTATACTCATTGCTGGAGAAATTCATTCTCAGCTTCAGTAATTCTTTCAATTTACACACGCACTCTCTCCATAAATCTGTCCTCTTCACACACAATTTCTATTAGTGCAGTCAACACATTCAGAATATGCCTTCACTGCAATCACATCACACTGTTCTTGCACCTTTATCCTCAAAAAAGTCACTACCAACACGATTTCACCGGATTCTTTGCTACACGTATTCATGTATGTGGTGTATTCAGAATAAAATCATTTTCGACACCCTTCTTTGAGGAAGGTTTCTTTAACAATATTCCACAAACTCAATTGTGTTTTGAACATACTTTCCTACTGTGAGGATTTCCTGTTGGTTATATTTCTTTCACACTGTCCACATGGGGGAGGAGGGGCCTCATCAATCACGACCTTATCGTTTGTCGCTCATACACATACGTGTCATCAGTCAATTCATGCACTCCTTTTCAGACAACATCTATGTGTTATATCTCACAACTATTCAACATCCGATCTCTCTTCTCACAGCATATATAAATATTCAACCACATTCACATCTTATCATATTTTATCAAGATTCTAGGACCAGACTTACAACTATATTTTATGATCCCAACTCCCCTGGAACAGGAAGGCAACATTGGGAAAGACAGAATTATAATGTAAGAAAAAGGTTGTTACCTTGCAGCTGATTATGTCCAAGTGACAACTATTCCTTGCTTGTCCAGTTGACCAGGATTTTCTATTCATCTGTGTCCCTGTTCAGGCGCCGTGTTTGATATCGCAATAAGTGAGTTCAGACTTGATTAGGTTGCCAAATTAAGAAAAAAAAAGACCATATACGAGTACTCGCAGAAAAGCATTTTTGGTAGAGGCTATGGCTGTGTCTCTATCCAGCATGCATTCTGTCTTTATTATCAGGTGTCCAATTTATATAGGGTATTTTTTACACAAACCATGATTTCATATGTCACAAATCACGTGTTGCATATCATTAGCTGTCACTAATTAATCTGGAAACAGAATAACTAGTCATAGTAAAGAAAAGAAGCAGAACAAGATAATCTCAACAAAACATCTTCCATTGACCATCTCCTGGTAAGAATTTCCAGAACAAGATACCACGGTTTGCAATCTTAGCAGATTCTAAAATACAGACATTAACAGATTTTTAGGCAAACTAGAGTTCATATAAATCCCATGTAAAATCATAAATATTGCTCTCACACCCCTCTGAAGAAATAGATAATCTCTGAGAGGAAGATGTTAGTATATTTCATTTTGATAGCTGTAACAAGTCCTGAAACCATGCCCTCCTGGTCCAGAAGATTATTAGACGCCTTAAATTTGTCCTGCTTGATTTTCTGCTGACATTTGTTTATTCAGGGTTAGAGGGGGGACACATAGAGGAACTTCCCCCACCAAGAAATTAAGAATGTATACAGAGCTACAGGTTTGCCTACCCTGCCCAGAGCACAAAATCTATGTAGCTTCTTGTTGGACACAGTTGCTAAAAAACTGATTTCTATCTTGTCTCATCTTTCCCCCTGGAGCTGAAATACTGTTGAATTTAGCTCCTATTCATTGCGCTTGTGGTCTTTCTAACTGAGGATCTGCCCAAGCCATGATTCTTGCAGCCTACTTCTGTATAAGACAATGGGCGATATGTATGAATGTGGCTGAAAACAATTTTCAAGGCACCTTTGACACAGGGGTCAAAATGGGGGCCCGGGCCCACAGGGAGTTGATCTGGGGGGCCCCCCCAGAGCTACTGCCCACCCAACTAGTACCACAAACTATGAACATGAAAATATTACCGGCCCCTCTCGAACATAAATGCGCCCATTTACCACATAACAGTGGCAAAAAAGAATTAATTATTGAGTACACTTACAAGAGAGTCACATATGGTCTATCTCGCTTTTCTATCCATCTCACACGTTGTCTACCCTCAATCTGCCTGTCTCACACTTTCTTCAGTCTAACATATCTAGACAATGCTAAGTAACTCCATCCATATCCCCTCCACCCACATACAATATCCCCCTTCCACGTTTTTTGGTCACGCACCTAAACCACTTTCTAAAATAAACACAAGCAAAAAAGGGTAAAATGTGAAACTCCTATCAAGGGTCCAGGTGTTCCCTCACTTTACATTCAGGTACGCGTCACAAACTAGCGCCGAATATAACCTACAACCCCACCATAAGAGACCAAAGGTGGTCAGACCCCACTCAGGTAAACTATAACCACAACAACCACCAGGGTGGAACCACATAGAGGTCGACACCCAGCTCAGGATAACCTACAACAACCGCATATTGAACCAAATAGTGACAACACCAGCTCGGGTATAACCTAAACACCACCAATAGAGATCCATAGCAGTCAGACACCAGCTCAGGAAACCTACAACCACCACCATAGAGCCCCCTAGTGGTTCAACACCAGCTCGGGTCACATCATATTACAGTGAATACAACACTGATCCATATAAAGTAAAATAACCGGAGATTCCAAATCGAGGAGTCCATTCTCTTCTCTCATGATCTTCTTATTCCCTTTTCTTCTGCCCGTTCTAAAACCGCCATGATGACTTGTCCAGGCCACAACTCATCCCTGCAGAAATTACGCACAAATATCTTAGAATCCTCAATTTTCCAGCACCTTTTTACCTATTCCCACCTCTGTACAAACTTCCCAGGGGTGGCAGAATGGGTACAAGCCATAACTTAGAGGCCAAGTATCCTAAGGGGTTGGAGGGTGGGGAAAGGGCTAACCTCCTGAGATAATGCACAACTATGGGGCTGCTGCCCCCTCATTATATTACCAGGTAGGCAGACAAAGACCCTAGGTAGGTAGGAAAAATGTTGCCAAAGCCCAGGTACCTAGATAGGGCCCTATTTAGTAGTAGACCCCCGCTGGATAGTTGGTAGGCTGGCCCCAGGTAAGTTGGTGGGTACCTAGCCACGGGTGGGTAGGTAAACAGCCCCCAGGTAGATAAGCAGGCCCCAGTTAAGCAATTTGACAGGCTACTGTTAGGTTGGTGGACCCCAATTAGGTAGGTTGTAGGTAGGTGTTGGTGAGTCCCAGTTAGTTAGGCTGTAGGTAGGTGGTTGCCCCCAGGTAAGCTGTAGGTAGTTAAGTCCCCCTTTATATAGGCTGCAAGCAGTTAGGGACCCCTTCAGGTAGTATACAGGCAGTTAGGGCTTCCCCTGAAGTAGTTTACAGACAGTTAGGGCCTCCTTTAGGTAGTATACAGGCAGTTAGGGCCTCCCTTAGGTAGTATGAAGACAGTTAGGGGCCTCCCTTAAGGTAGTAAAGCAGCAGTTAGGGGCCTTCCTTAGGTTTGTAAAGCAGCAGTTAGGGGCTCCCTTAGGTATATGCAAAGGGAGTTAAAGGGGCCTCTATTAGGTAGTATGCAGGCAGTTAGGGGCCTCCCTTAGGTAGTATGCAGGCAGTTAGGGGCCTCCCTTAGGTAGTATGCAGGCAGTTAGGGGCCTCCCTTAGGTAGTATGCAGGCAGTTAGGGGCCTCCCTTATGTAGTATACAGGCAGTTAGAGGTCTCCTTTAGGTAGTATACAGGCAGTCAGGGGTCTCCTTTAGGTAGTATACAGGCAGTTTGGGCCCCTTTAGGTAATATAATGTATTATGAGGCCTTCTTTAGCTAGTTTGCAGGAAGTCAGGGGCCCCTTTCAGGGCCATTTTTTCCATTGGGCACACTAGGCAGTTGCCCAGGGGCCTCACAAGTATAGGGGCCCCAAGTGGTGTATGTATGTCCCAGAAATGCAAACATACCCTGGATCCCTTGGTTGGTTTTGCTCATTTAACAGTTTGTTTGTTTCCAGGTTGTGTAAACCGTTAAAAACCATGTTGGAGAAAGGAGCCAAAGGCTCCCTGCCCTGCCAATCACTCTTGTAGGCTGCAGGCTGACAGTGTCCAAACATAAGTGGCGTGATAATATGGGTGTGCTTGGGGGGGGCTTGAGGCATGACCAAGTGTGATGTCATGTATTTGGGAAGGGTTCACTGCAGTGCTATGCCCAGGGGCCCACAATTCTGTTAAGACGGCTCTGCCCCCTTTAGCTAGTGTATAGGTAGTTAGGGCCCCCTTTAGTTTGTAGGTAGCTATTGCCCCCTTTAGTCTGTAGGTAGTTAGAGCCCCCTTTAGTTTGTAGGTCGTTAGGGCCCCTTTACTTTGTAAGTAGTCAGGGTCCCCTTTAGTTTGTAGGTAGTTAGGGCCCCTTTACGTTGTAAGTAGTCAGGGTCCCCTTTAGTTTGTAGGTAGTCAGGGCCCCCTTTAGTTTTAGGCAGTCAGGGCCCTCTTTAGGTAGTCAGAGCCCATTTTACTTTTTAGGCAGTAAGTGCCCCCTTTAGTTTTAGGCAGTCACGGCTCCCGTTAGTCTCAGGTAGTTAGGGCCCCCTTTAGGTATTCCGGGCCCCCTCCAGTCTTAGGTAGTCAGGGCCCGCTTTAGGTAGTCAGGGCCCTCTTCAGTCTTAGGTAGTCAGGGCCCCCTTCAGTCTTAGGTAGTTAGGGCCCCCTTTAGGTATTCAGGGCCCTTTCAGTCTTAGGTATTCAGGGCCCTTTCAGTCTTAGGTAGTTAGGGCCCCCTTCAGTCTTAGGTAGTTAGGGCCCCCTTCAGTCTTAGGTAGCTAGGGCCCCCTTCAGTCTTAGGTAGCTAGGGCCCCCTTCAGTTTTAGGCAGTCACGGCCACCTTTAGTCTTAGGCTGTCCCGGTCACCGTTTGTCTTAGGCTGTCGCGGCCACCTTTAGTCTTAGGCAGTCGCGGCCACCTTTAGTCTTAGGCAGTCAGGGTCCCCTTCAGTCTTAGGTAGTTAGGGACCCCTTTAGGTAGTCAGGGCCCCCTACAGTCTTAGGTAGTTAAGGCCCCATTTAGTCTTAGTCAGTCACGGCCACCTTTAGTCTTAGGCAGTCAGGGCCCCCTTCAGTCTTAGGTAGTTAGGGCCCCCTTTAGGTAGTCAGGGCCCCCTTCAGTGTAAGGTAGTTAGGGCCCCCTTCAGTCTTAGGTAGTTAGGGCCCCTTCAGTCTTAGATGGCTAGGGCCCCCTTCAGTCTTAGGTGTGAAGGTAGAGAGGTTTGAATCAATATTGTGTTATATGTATAATTATGAAATCCCAAGCTTTTCTCCTTATAAGGCATTTCAGCTGAGCAGAATCCATTTTGTGGAAAATGATGCAGCAATTATGAAGAAGCTAAGATGGCTCAGGATGTGACCACTTGTTATCTGTTTCCTCAAAGATGTGACCTCCAGCTATTGTCTCCTTTTCCTGAAGTTTCGTTTCACTGGAAAATCACTGAAGTTTTGGCTGATGTAATCCCAGAGACTTTTTCCCCAGAGACAACGTGGACCAATAAAGTGTACTTAACAGCTGCCTAAATATGGACATACATCCGTTCCTCTCTCCTGTACTGCGCCTGCGTTTGTTTTGATTAGAGATATACAAATATGTGTGTAAGGCTTTGTCTTGTCAGAATTGCTTGGAACATGAACGAAATTTGATCCAGAACTCTGTGTCTGACTCAGTTTCTAATCGGCCGATACATGTTCCCCCAATCGTGATTTGGAATACCGGGGCAAATGGGTGACCCCCCAATGTTGGTAAACGACCCCCAACATAGGTAGCTAGGGCCCCCTTCAGTCTTAGGTAGCTAGGGCCCCCTTCAGTTTTAGGCAGTCATGGCCACCTTTAGTCTTAGGCAGTCACGGCCACCTTTAGTCTTAGGCAGTCAGGGTCCCCTTCAGTCTTAGGTAGTTAGGGCCCCCTTTAGGTAGTCAGGGCCCCTTCAGTCTTAGGTAGTTAGGGCCCCCTTCAGTCTTAGGTAGTTAGGGCCCCTTCAGTCTTAGATGGCTAGGGCCCCCTTCAGTCTTAGATGGCTAGGGCCCCCTTCAGTCTTAGATGGCTAGGGCCCCCTTCAGTCTTAGGTAGCTAGGGCCCCCTTCAGTCTTAGGTAGCTAGGGCCCCCTTCAGTTTTAGGCAGTCACGGCCACCTTTAGTCTTAGGCAGTCACGGCCACCTTTAGTCTTAGGCAGTCAGGGTCCCCTTCAATCTTAGGTAGTTAGAGCCCCCTTTAAGTATTCAGGGCCCCCTTCAGTATTAGGTAGCCAGGGCCCCTTTAGGAAGCTAAACAAAACAAAAAACAAAAAAAAAAAACACCACTTACCTTGCTCATGCTCCTGCCGCTCCCGGACGCTCCCTGCTGGCTTCTTCTGCTGCCCTGTGTCATCGCTACAGGGCGGCGCCTGGCAGGCTTAAGGCCTAATGCCTTAAACCTGCCAGTGTGTACAGCGGAGCGCAAGCGGCACTCTGCTCCGCTAACACCGCGCAGCCCCGGGAGTCAAGGACATTAGTCCCCGACTCCTGGGCCCGGTCTAAGAGCATCGTCCCTTCACCATATAAGCATGCCACCATCACACCCATTCTGAAGAAACCTTCTCTTGACCCCTCCTCTCTGTCCAACTATCGCCCCATCTCACTGCTTCCATTTGCTTCAAAACTCCTGGAACAACATGTCTACCTTCAACTGTCCTCCCATCTGTCCTCCAACTCTCTTCTTGACCCACTCCAATCTGGTTTCCGATCCCATCACTCTACAGAAACCGCCCTAACCAAAGTCACTAATGACCTATTAACCGCAAAAGCCTCACGTCACTACTCTATCCTTCTCCTCTTAGACCTGTCCTCTGCCTTTGACACTGTCGACCACTCACTCCTCATAAAAATCCTCTCCTCCCTCAGCATCACGGACTCAGCCCTTTCTTGGATCTCCTCATACCTCACTGATCGGACATTCAGTGTCTCTCACTCTCGCACCACCTCCTCCCATCGCCCTCTCTCTGTTGGTGTCCCCCAGGGGTCAGTCCTGGGCCCACTACTCTTCTCTATCTACACTCTTGGTCTGGGTCAGCTCATAGCATCACATGGCTTCCAGTACCACCTGTATGCTGATGACACCCAACTCTACATCTCCGGTCCTGATATTACCTCTCTACTCTCCCGGATCCCAGACTGCCTATCATCCATATCCTCCTTCTTCTCCTCCCGTCTTCTAAAACTTAATGTAGAGAAAACTGAATTCATTATCCTTCCACCGTCCCACTCCATCCCTCCACCTGATGTCTCTATCATAGTCAATGGCTCTACACTCTCACCGGTGCCGCAAGTCCGCTGCCTT
Organism: Phyllomedusa bahiana; assembly: GCA_025379985.1. Lineage (NCBI taxonomy): Eukaryota > Metazoa > Chordata > Amphibia > Anura > Hylidae > Phyllomedusa > Phyllomedusa bahiana. The sequence continues at coordinate 14,994 of JAODAL010009100.1, forward strand.
GGCATAACACTCGACTCTGCCTTGTCCTTCAAACCCCACATCCAAGCCCTCACCTCAACCTGCCGCCTCCACCTGAAAAACATCTCTCGCATCCGCTCATTCCTTAACCCTGTCACTACAAAAATGCTGGTCCATGCCCTTGTCATCTCCCGCCTCGACTACTGCAACATCCTTCTCTGTGGCCTCCCAGCTAGCACTCTCGCTCCCCTCCAATCCATTCTCAACTCTGCTGCCCGTCTTATCCACCTCTCTCCTCACTACTCCTCTGCCTCTCCCCTCTGCCAATCCCTACACTGGCTTCCCATTGCCCAGCGCATTAATTTCAAGTTACTGACCCTGACCTACAAGGCTCTCCATAACCTCTCCCCTCCATACATCTCTGCTCTAATCTCCAGATACTCACCCTCACGCAACCTCCGCTCCTCTCAGGACCTTCTTCTCCACTCTCCTCTTGTCACCTCCTCACACAACCGTCTCCAAGATTTCTCTCGTGCCTCCCCCATACTCTGGAACTTGCTGCCCCAACACCTCAGACTCTCCCCAACTTTCACCAGCTTCACAAGCAATCTGAAAACCCACCTCTTCAGGATTGCCTATGACCTAGAATAACACCACTGTCACTTCACCCCACGAACAGGTCTGCCTGTACCTTCTGTCTCTTTCCCCCTTCCTTGTAGATTGTAAGCCTTCGCGGGCAGGGCCCTCTCTCCCTCTGTACCTGTTGTTAGTCAGAGATTGTCACTACTGTAAATGTTTTACTTATGTTATGTATGTAACCCCCTGAATGTACAGCGCCATGGAATTAATGGCGCTATAAAATAAATAATAATAATAATAATAATAAGAGCGCTCGGGACAGGATATAGCAGCCGAGCCCCGGGTAGCGGCGGCACTGCCTCTGGGGCCCACAGGAGCTCGGGGCCCACCGGGGTATCCACCGATCCCCCGGCGGCTCAGTCCAAGCCTGCTTTGACCCAAAAAACCTGTCTTGGCGCTGTCCTATAGTTGTATAAACAGTCGTACGCCAAACTTTGCCACAAGCTGCACTAGCGATGACACTTTTGAAAGCGCCAATTCGATAGGGGTGTGTTCCACCAGATTTGTATGATTAGACACATTTATGACTGTGAAAAGCCAAAATGAGGTGCAAAACTGTTGGTATGAGCCAAAAGTGGTTCGACTGAGACCAAAGTTGTCAATTGGGCCAAAAATATTAATTTCTCAACTAATACCACTAAAGTAATAAAAACTAATTTATGATAATTATCAAACTATATAAAAGGAAATAATATTAAATTATATAAAATTAATATTAACCCCTTCCCACAAATGGACGTACCGGTACGTCCTGGACATCGTGCAGGCTCTCAAGCAGGGCCCACACAGTTGCAACATTACAGCATATTACAGTATGTTACAGCTGAACCCATGCTACATCACCCATAGTCGGAGTGAGCTCCATCTGCGGATTATTAACCCCTCATGTGCCGCGATCGCTGCAGCTAAGGGAAAGACAGAAGAAGGGAGCTCCTTCTGCCTCCCCTCGAAGCAGCTGTAGCATGATCGCCGCAACTGTCTTCTTAACTGACAGCCTGGAAGCTTTCCGATAGCTTCTGGACTGTCTGTGATGTTACCATGCTTGGCCGTGCCCTGTGGTGTGAGTGACAGTAGTGTAATCTGAAGATCACTGATACAATTCCCCTATTGGGGGAAAAGTAAAAAAAAAAAAAAAAAAGGTGAAAAATTACATATAGTTATCCTCATAGTTAGCTAGGAATATAGGTCTCCTCATAGTTAAGTAGGTACATATATCCCCTCCATAGTCAGATAGGCAGGTACATATATCCCCTCCATAGTCATATAGGCAGTTACATAAGTCCCCTCCATAGTCAGATAGGCAGGTACATAAGCCCCCTCCATAGTCAGATAGGCAGGTACATAGGTCCCCTCCATAGTCAGATAGGCAGGTAAATAGGTCCCCTCCATAGTCAGATAGGCACCCCTTTATAGGTAGGTGTATTTCTATACTACCAATGAAAAAATAATAAAAATAGTACTTACCTTTCTCTTTCCCCTGCCAAGCACCTCGCTCTCCTGCCCATCACTCTGCCTGGGATGTGCGCGCTAGTAGCTGCCAGGGGAGTGTCCTCACTCTCGGCGGCGTGATGACAGCCCAGGCAGAGTGATGACTGTGCAGCCTAGGAGAGGCAGCGCCGCAATAAAGTCACTTCATCGCGCCGCAGCACAGTTTACTGTTGCGGTCCGCAACAGTAGTTTTGGTCTGGAGCAGGCTCGGGCAGCAGCCTTTTAATCGGGGGCACAAGCCCCGGATAATATGGTCTAGCAACACCCTGGTCTCATGGGCTTCTCTGCCGTCCTCTGGATCAACACTATCGCACACTATGCTGTACTTTATTGACATCTGTCTTTTTTTGGCCTTACAAACTATTTAACTAAAAAGCTTTTATGAACCTAGGGCATAGGGCAACATGTAAGAAAGGGGCTGTGACAGTTAACAGGCAACAAAAAGCTTTAGTAGACCTGTTCTATAGATCTATGAACAGTCACATTCCAAACTTTGGCGCGATAAGCGCCGGCGCCACACTTTATAAGGTGCCAAACTTTAATAAACACATTTGTGATTCTTTGACGCCAAACCTAGGCGCATAAAAGTAAGTACAGCCAGACCAGGTTAAAGGTGGTCTGCCTGTATGTATGACCTTCAGAAGAACAGATTCATACATTGTGGAGAATTCTACACTGCCTTACAACTATTTAGAAATGGCCTGTTAGTGCCAACATTCATACATGTCATCCATAGTGCATTTACTAATATCACTGAGATTTTGGTAAAAACTCTTGCTGCAGACTAGAGACTGAAGAGAAAAGCAGTAAATTAAAGAAGACGGAGCTTGTTTCCTTCATAATATGTTAAGTCTCCAAAACTTTCTGTGATCTGCATGAATCAGAATGTACAAATAAGCACCTCGGAGATCTAGTTTGGCTATTACATCTCCCCTGGAAACTAAAGCTGTGGATAAAGTTCTCCATCTTAAATTTATTCTTGAGGAGACAGTTGTTGAGTCTCAGATCTATGATGAGTCTCCATTTGTTTTTGGGCCCTGCTGCTTTCTCAGTGTTCAGGCCTGTTCTTTTTATCAATCTTGTGAAACAAAAGGGCTTGCAGGTGGCAGGCCCTGTTGTTTCACTTTGTCATTTTGGGTCTCGTATGGCAGTACCCTCAGTACTACCATAATGGCAGCCCTGAATGGGTTGAGGAAAACAAACTATACAGTATGAATCATTTAAATTGAACAGAGAACATTTTCCAGATTTATTAAGCCAAAATCCTATATATGGAGTAGTGGTCTCTAACTAGGGATGTTTGCCATCAAGTAGTACAGATCTGGAGTAAAACACAAGTGAATATGGTTCTTGCCACTAGGATTTATAGAAGATTCATCAGGAGTGAGCAGCACTTCTATCCCTCAGAACAATTTGGAAAGGTATAATACCCTAGTTTTTCCTGTGCCCAAGCCTGAAAACAAATGTCAGGGAACATATCTCCATCACATGCAGCTAGTACAGGAGCGCAGGGAAAGCGTCAGAAGACACTCCCTTGACGACACTAGCTGCAAGGGGCTGACCCCGCCCCCTCAGTTATTCTGTTCAGTGTAACTGCGGGGGTGGAGGCAGAGGGAGGTATGTGATCCATCATTTCCACCCTCCCTGTCCCCCACTTGCCCTTTCCTTCCTGTCCCCCACTCAAAACCCCTCCCTGACCCCCACTTGACCTCCCCTTCCTACCTGTCCCCCACTCGACCTCCCCTTCCTCCCTGTCTCTTACTCACCCATCCTCCCTTCCAAATCCCAGGCTGGTATTTTAAGAATGGGAAGGGACCAGTATCGATGGATGTATTTATTTAGTGAGAATCTAAACATGGACATCCACTGTAATGATTACAGGAGATGCCCATTTTAGGATTTTCAATAAATGATTTTTGAAGAAAATAACATGGGGTCTTTCCCAATTTCCATAATCAACCAAGGTAAAAGCAAAAGCTGAAACCCTGTACATCAGAAGGGGAAGGGTCCTTTGAACTGCCCTTTTCCTTTTAAGCTATGTTCACACTTATTTTAGAACGTATTTTCCCGATTCCCGATCGAAATAGTTCTGAAATCATTAAAATCAGTTGAAAAAATAAGTCCATAAGTGTCAGTTTTTTTGGTAACTGATTCCCGACGGATTCACCATCTCCATTATTGGGGGTGGTGAATCCGCCGTAAATAATTGACATGCACATTTTTTTCTGCCGGAAATTTGGCCGCGCAATCCGGGGGCTCAATCCGGCACGGAAAATACTTTTCCCCCCGTGTTGTCGGGGTCGTTTGGGCCAACACTGGGGTCCCCCGTTTTCCCGGTACTCCAAACACGATCGGGGGAAATGTATGGGCCGATAGAAATTGATCGACGCAAGTTTCTGGTTCAGATCTCTTATGTTCCAAAAAATTTCTGACAAACAATCCCCATTCAACATATAGTATGATCTTAATCAAACAAGCGAGGCGCGATGGGGCCCCGGGGGACGGACATATGTCCATTTTAGGCACTTCGGGTAGATTTCATTGGCCCCATGTTGTCTCTGGTAAAAAAGCCTGGAATGCATCACCGAAATTTAGTTGATTTCCGTAAAACGAAACAAAGGGAAGGGAGATGAAAACCCAAATTCCACACCCGGGGGAAACTGATAACAAGATGTTACTTTCCTGACTGCAACCATCCTAAATCTTCTTCAATTTGTTTTTCATCCCAAAAAGGGGATTTGCTAAAGCTGAGATACCTTATTAAGGAGAAAATTTGGGGATTTCATAGTTATGCTCAACAAATATTAGTTAAAAATTCTTTACCTTCACAATCCCCCCCAAAGACCAAAAGATTTTCTCCACTGTCCCCATTGTCTTCCGAAACAAAAAGGGGATGGGACCTTTAAAAAACTGCTCAACGGGGGGAAAAGGGGGTGGGATTTCTTCAGAAGTTGTGAGGAACCCCCCCCAAAGGGGAAATTAAACACGCAACCCCCCAGTGATCTACCTAACAGTTGGGGGTTTTTCCCCCTTGACTTTTCCCTTTAAAATCAAAGATTGATCTTGGTTTTTATTTTGGGGGGTTCTGATAGGGGGATGCCTTGGAAAATTCCCCACATCAGCCCAAAATAGAAAAATTTTTCATTCCCAGGGGGGTCCCCCAAAAAATAGAATTGTCCCCGATTAAGACCCAAGGGGGTTTACGGGTTCCCCACCACAGACGTGCCCCCAGGGCAATTTTCAAAAAAATCAAATGAAAATTTTTCATGCTTTGGGGGTGCCCCACCAGAAGGTCACCCCCCAGCTTTTGCTATCGAAAACAAATAAAAAGGATATCACAAACATTTTGTCACTGGGTCCCTTTTTACAATGAGAACGAATCCATTGGGCTTTCCCTCCAATTTCCAATCCCCCGTGGGGGTTAATCAGGAAAAAACCCCGAAAAATGATAGTCTTGCTTTGAAGAGGGGGGTTGTAGTACTGCAGCCAAATCAGGGGTCTGAATGATCACATTGTCCCCAGAACAAATCCGCAGTTTTGTCAAGAAGGTTTTTGTGCTGCTGGACAGCCTTGAGGCAGGCGGAGCGGTCCTCCCCACCGGGCCCCAATCGAGCAAAAAAAACCCCCTAGGGGGGTTGACGGCCCCCATCCCTGGGGGAGGACTCCAAGGCTGCCCCCCTCTTTTTTCAGAGACAAATAGGTTGAAAGGTTGATTGTATTGGAATCCAATCTGGAGCAGTCGACACTGCAGTCTGTAAACCCGGAAGCGGGCCCCTTTTGGTTTTTTTTATACACATAAGATTAGGGCTTGGTTGAAGCCAGGTCCCCAGTCTTCAGGCATTGAAAAAGGCTCCCATATTCTGGATGCAACCGTACCCTTCCTACATGGGTGATGGGCCTGGGAAATTTTTTGTAGTTGTCTTGATTTTTCGGGATAGGAGGGTTTTTGGATGGCTTGACATTTTTCATCTTAAGGTGTCTGGTTCCTTGGGATATGCATGACCTAAAAAACACAACCTTGTTTGGCACCACTGGGCTTATCCTTGGAAAACCTTGCAGTTGAGACACCAAATCTGCCGGGATAGAGTTTTTCCTTCCAGATTTTCACTGTTCCCCCCAAAAGGGAAAAGATCATCACATACTGAAAAAGGGTTTTACTTCGGGGTTTTTGGCTACCCTGGTTGTAGAAAAGCTTTCATACCTATAAATGATTGGGGGGTTTCTGCCCCTTGGGGTGTGGGCCCCGGGTTTAATTGGACCCCCGAAAGGTAAAAGCAAAAAAATACTGCAGTCTTCATGAAGAGGGACGCTGAAGAACGCTTGTCAGATCAATAACTGTGAGCGGGAAGTAGGGGGGCCTGGGGGAAAGAAGGTATTGGGGGGGGAAAACCACGGGTTTTCCGGGGTGTGGCTGCATTAACCTGGAGCTTGCACCTTTCGATTTTTTTGCGGTTCCCCTTTTCTTAAATTCTTTTTTCACAGGAAAAAGAGGGGTGTTGCGGGAGAATGCAGGAACATACCCCTGGTTTTAAAAGAGACGTATTTTGAGCCTTTTCCATCTTCTTGACCAATTGGGGGGATACTGTGGGATTCTTGGGGGTGGGGACTCCACCCTTTCGGGTCACATCATTTGGGGGCGGGAAGGGAGGCCAACAAAATCGGGGTCCTTGTCCCAAAGGGGAGGGGGGTTTTTAAAATACAGAGAATCCAAAAAAAAAAAGAAGGCTTGGTTAAAGACTCATCAAAAATAAGGGCCCTTCAATGCACAGGGTTTAAATGACCCTCTTCCGATCCGGATCCTGTAAAATTAAGCCCTACCTTTTCGAGGAAACGAAGTTGGCCCGCATCAGTTAAGAAATTGCTCCCAACAGTTTTTAACGGGGGCGGGGTGTCAGAAAAAAAAAAGGGATCTAAAGCAGGAAAGGACCAACATTAATGGTACAGGAGGGGGCTTATGTAGCGACCCTCAACCCCAATACAATTTGGGGGCATAGAGGAGATCTGGACCTCAGGAGGCGGGTTTTCTTTCCTGCATTACAGGGGGGCCGCCCAGTGCCCCCACCAAAAAGTCGGGGGGGTGCCCCCTCACAGAATAGTCCTACCCCATGGCCTCACGACTCCCCCCCCTTTGGGAAAGGCGGGCACCAGCTGGCCCAATCCCATTGGGGCGCCCCCCTTTGGAAAAGGGCTGTCTTTTTTGCTGATGTTTGGCGTCCCGGGGAAGTCAGACACGGCAAAAATCCTTGTAAGGCCCAAACCCGATTACACCCACAGATAGGTGGCTCTCTAGCTTTTGCCCCGGGGCTGGCGATGGGGGACAATGGCCCAATTTCGGGGGTGGGGCAACTCAATCACACATTTTTTAACAGCTTTCTTTTCCCCTTTTCTTTTTCTTTTTTGGGTTAACCCCCCTTTGGAACCCTTTTTCCATCCCCAAAGGGCTTTTTTGTACTCTGAGCCAAGAGCTCCGGGTCTTTGTGCAGGACCGACTCTTGGGGTTCCCCATCTTCTAAGCCATCTATCAGGGCTCCACTAGAAAGGAGCATTGGGGATTTGTTATGATAGAAACCCCTAGTCCTCATACGCTGCTCATTACCGCAAAAACATCTACAGCTTCTCCGGGGCTCTTGCTGTACTCCTGCAAAGTGGTGGCTTGGTACTTAGCGGGTCTGTGCCCAAACTTGAGTGTCCAAAAGGCAAAAACCCAAACTCAAAAAAAAAAATTTTTTAAAGTCCAAAGGTTCAGATATTTGGATTGGGGGAGGTAATCATCAAGGTTCTGAAAAAGCAACCGGGGGTCTCTAAATTTTTCCAAATTACCCCCATAATTTCCCCGGGTTTTTGTGACAACTTTCTTAGAAACTGCTGGGGAATTTCATGGGTCAGGCATTTACTGGATAGGCAGTCTATCTGTTTGGGGGGAAAAGCAACATACAAAGGGGGAGGTGGGGGGTTGCTTTGGGGTATCTGGGTACTCCACTTGGTGGCGGGGGGACATGGGGGACGGCTTTTTTTCCCGTATGGGGGGCTCATTTTCTGTGAAAATCTCAAGACCTTACCCTCTTTTACAATGCGCTGTGCCCAGTAGGGGAAAAAACAATCCCCAACTTTTTAAAATTACATTTTTCATTGTTTGGGAATAAAATTTGAAAGCACAGATGAAAACCCTATCATTCTTTAAAGGAACTTTAAAAAAACCCCAAGGAGATAAATGGGAGAGAATGGATCACCCCGTCCCCCTTCCCCTCCTCTATTCACTCATCAAAAATTTTAAAGAATTGGTAAAGCAGTGTGAGCTGGGTACTTTCATTTTCATCACCCAAACCCCCTGTAAAAATTTGGACCCACAGCAAAAAATCAGATACATACAAGGAAGTTTTCCCCCGCACTGAGGAAATAGCGGAAACCCCCGGGGATCTACTTCCCCCCTTTTCCTAGATACCTTTTCACAATCTCGTTGGGGGTCTGAGCCCCTTTTTCCAAAAAGGGGGCCTGCCCAAACCCCCCCCGGTGCGACAATTGGGGGGTTTGGCAGGGGTTTCCCCATGCTCCGACCCTATGGGGCAAAATATCCCCCTGTCCAAAGGAAAAAAACACTTTTTCCACCAGTTATGTTGGGAAAAATGCAACAAGCTTAGGATCCCATTTCTCTTCGTTGTAGACACCCCCTGGAGAGGGGGTACAATGTCAGGGGCCAAAACCCATTCCCCCAATCCCCCCCCCGTGGAACGGGGAGGGGACTACTGCACTTCGGTCATCCACCCCCCTTCAGAGGTTTCCGGGCCTTTGGGCGGCCCCAAGCGTTTCCTCTGTTTTTTTCAGCACCTCCTGCAACCAGCTGTACAGGGGCGGGGGGTCGGGTGCTGGGGGGCGGTCCGGGGTTTATACAGGGACCCCTGGGGGGGGGGACAACAGCAGGAGGCCCCCCATAAAATGCCCCCGGGGAGGGAAACCCAAGGGGTTTTAAGGGGGCGGGGGTAGGGGCGGTTTGGGCTAGCCCTTTGGGGGGAGCGCTTTGGGGCCCCCAAATCCCACAGTCCTCTGCCCAATTTAGGGTTTTTTCGTTCCACTGCACTACAGGGCCCCCCCCCCCGGGTCCGCCAGCGCCGCAATAGGGCGGTGGCCAGTGGTTTTTTACACAAACTATCGCCTTTAACAACACTTTATATAACATACAGTTTGTCCATTTTCACTCCCCCCCTCCTTCCACTTTCCAAAAAAATCTTCCTTTTGCAAACATTTGGCCCCCCGGAGGTGACCTGTCCCTTTCCACCAACCCTATCGGACAAATTTTTTTCCCCTCGAACTCCTATTTCTCCCCGCCACTTGGGTGGCTGCAATCGCCCTTTTTTTTGGGAATCCCCCCCAAATTATACATTTTACATCATTTGTAAACATACCTTTTTTTTCCTTCTTTCCCCCAAACAAACTCCTTTACAGTCCTGCCTCTTCAGGAAAAATTATGCCTTTTTTGAAAAAAATTTAAAAAATTTTTGGGGTTTTTATGTTTTGGGGGGTCTCCAATCCTACAAAGACTACACACCTGGCCACCGACCCGTCCCGATCTCGGGCCCCACAACACAAGGAATCAAAAAAATAAAGATCCCCAAACCCAACCCAAAAAATAGTCCCCCCCCCCTTGGTTGCCACAATGTGGGGCGTACCCTCCCGGTTTTGTCAAATCAATATTTGTAAAAAATAAAAATATATATATCCCGGAACAATCCCAGCGAATTATCCCCCCCCCCCGGACCCCCCGAATTCTAGTAAAACACAGATCGCCAAATTAACCCGGAAAACTCCCCCCCTTGCCCCCTCAACATTTTTAACCTTAGGACTGTCAAGGTTCCCACTAATTTCAGCGACCCAAAACCGGGGAAAGGGGGGCGTGACTAAAAAAACGTGACAACCGAAATATGGAAGTCACAGCAAAACAAAATTCGGAACGTGGCCGGGCTGGATCCAAGTTTTTCTAGGGCGAGTCACTTTTTTTTGACCACCCCGGCCCCAAACCACAAGCAATCTACAACTGGGAGACACAAATGGCCAAAGGCAGTTAAATACACTAGATGATCACCACCGTACCCCCAAAGGCTGCATCCTCAATTTTATATCCTCCGGTCCCAGCGCCTCCCGGGGACGTTCGGGCCTCGGGGTCCCCCTGGATCCACCCCGGCCACCCTCACTTTTTCGGCGCCAAAGGTCCCCGGGGGCCCTTTTCAAAACTGGGGGCACCCGTTTGTCCCGGGGGACTCCCAAATCACGTCAGGGGGAAATGTAAGGGCCATAGAAATTGAGTCAACGCAAAGTTTTTTGGTTCAGATCTCTTCATGGGTTTTAAGTAAAATTCTGACAATACAATCAACCACATTTTGTATGATCTGTAAACAAAAAAGCCAGGCGGATAGGGCCGAGAGGAACGGGCATAATCCCCTATTTAGCACTTTTAGTAGATTTCATTGCCCGTTGTTTCTGATAAAAAGTCTCTGGGAACATCCCGAAACTTATTTTTATTTTTCCCTAAAACGAAACTTAAGGAAGGGAATGATAACCAAATTCCACACCTGGGGAAAAAAGATAACAGATGTTACATCCCCGGACTGCAACCCCTCCTAAATGCTTCTTTATATTTGCTGTTCATTCCTCCCCAAAAGGATTCTGCTCAAGCGAGATACCTTTTTAAGGGGGAAAAAGCTTGGGATTTCAAAGTTTTCAGCAACACATATTATTCAAATCTCTTTCCTTCACAGTGTGAACGACGACCGTATTTTCCCCATTGAAATCAAAAAAAAATGGCTGACTTTTTTTCGACTGATTTTTCCCCCATGGATTGCGATCGCGGCGAAATACCCGTGTGAACAGGCCCAAGATAAACCCCCCCGAAGCTGCCCAGAAGTGAACCCTCCATCAAAGGGGTTTTATGTGGTTCAGGCACCTGCTGTGTACTCAATGGGAGAAGCCCACAAGTATTTAAAAAGGGCAAGATTTCCCCCGAGGTTGTTCCCGGGAGTCATCTCTTCGGGGGGGAAGTAAAGGGAGCACACTATTTACTTTTTTACCTGAGTTTGGTAAGGGGAAAAAAAAATTTCCCGGGACACTTGTTTAAAATCTTTTGCTTTCCTGTGGGTTTGTCACCTGCAAATTTTTTTTTTTCGACATTTTAAATTACAGAAATTCTGCAGGAGTTTTTTTTTACCTATCTAATCTAACTGCCCTACCTACCGGAGTTCAGAGATGGGATGTACTAGGAGGAGTAAGAAAAAGGGAAAACTGCAGTACATAAGCCCAAATATATCTCAAGAAATCACTTGTAAAAGTACCCAAGAAAAGATGATTTTTTTTATTTTTTTTAAATGTAGAAATTATTTAAAAAATTATTAACACCATAAAACTGTTAGGTTTTTGTTGGTTTTCTCACTAAACCTATAAATTAAAAGTTGAAAAAGTTGTATGTATCCTAAAATCATACAAATGTCAAAAGGGTTGTCTGGTTCTTTTTAGAAAAAATAATTGATATGGCTCACTGTGGGCTACAATGTACTCAGACTTTATTTATGTAATGCGTTTTATAGGTGTAGGTTTTATACATTTATTTTTATTACTATGTGTATGGCAGTAAGTGCTTACCTTCCATTTTGAAGTTTATCCCTTACTACTGCATACATTCTAGAAATGCTGGCTGACTAGCAGGAATGCTCATTAAAAAATTTCTCGGGGCATGACGCTAGTCGCTCTTATAGGTACTACTGACGCATTGTCACTTACCTGTATTTTGGGCTTTTTGTTTAGGGGGGGGCTGTGGGCGTTACACAAAGAAAGCGATGACCCCCTGACATTAAACTTAAAAGGTTATTGCTGTAATAAAAAATGATGATGTGATATCAGTGGAAAAGTTCTGACCCACAGAGTAAAGTTCTGTCACCAATAGCACACAATTCCATTTTTTTCCCCCAGTCACCCCAAGATTTTTTTTTCCCCGGGTGAAGGGAGCCTAAAATTCCCTGGGCACCCCTGACCCAGGCTAGGTTCTTGACAGTGTCAGAATGGGGGGCCGGGGCCCCCCGGGGGTTTTTAATCGGGGGTTTCCCATCCTACAGCTACTGTACAAAAAAAAATTACCATTTTAATTTTTTGGTTTCTGGGGACATGTCATATTTTACCACAAAAGTAGTGGAAAACAGTTTTCCAAAATTGTCCATCAAGATATCATAGAGACATGGCTAAGCAGCTCCATCCATATCCCCTCCACCAGCCCACATACAATATCCAGTTTTTCTTTGGTGACGCACCTCGACACTTTTTAAAATAAACAACACTATAAACACAATCAAGAAAGTAAAAGTGAAACTCCCTAGATACAGGGTCAGTGACAGGTGTGCACTCACTTTTACAATCAGGGGGTTTGTGGGCCACAGGTAGGTAGGTAGGTGTCAGTTAGGTAGATAGCCTCCAGGTAGATAAGTATGCCCCAGTTAGGTAGGTAAATATTTCCCAGTTAGATTTGTAGTAGGTGGGCCCACGTTAGATAGGTTGTAGGTGGTCCACAATTAGGTAGTTTGGAAGTAGGTGGGTCCCATGTAGGTATGTAGGCCTCAGGTAGGTAGGTGGGCCCCAGATAGGCAGGTGATAGGTAGGTCCCATTAGTTTGTTGAAGGGCCTCGGTAGGGAGGTTTAGGGGGTCCAAGTTAGGTAGTTTGTAGGTAGGTAGGTGATGGTGGGCTGAAGGTAGGTATGGCCCCATTACTGAAAAATGTAAAAAAAAAATCGCCTCTATTGTTTCCCCGACATGATGAGCAGCAGGCCGGCTTCACTTGGTTTATCGAGTGCAGTGATACGTTTTCCATGCCAAAATTGGTCTGTTACATTAAAAATAAAGATTACAACTTATCTTTGACACACATTAAACTTTTATCCCTTTTTCAGACATCTTTTTAACAAATGACTTACCAACTCTGTTAAGTGTGATCGATATAGGAATCCTATTGCAGGCAACTCTGTATTACATACAAGCAAACATATGAATAATTTGCATAAGAGAATTCACATACAAAAATGGGACATTACTTACTCAGAACCCACTCCAAAGGCCATATTCACAGCTCAATGGCTGGACTAGACTGAACCCAGTAACAAGCAACTCTGGCTCATTTGCTACTTGGGGAAAAATAAACAGGTGCAGCTAATTGCTGAGCAGCAGCTCACATACCCCACCACGAGGAGAACAATTAGATGATAAAAACTGCACATTAACTTAATACCTGTTCACACCAGCATGCAGCAAAACCACAGTATAATGCATGGGCCAGAGTTGCCTGTTACTGGCTTCAGTCTAATCCAGCCTTTGAGCTGTGAATAAGGCCTTTGGAGTGATAAGAGAGAATTCATCACAACCAAGAGAATTTGTAGTAGAGAAATACAGTGGGTTGAAAAAGTGTTCACACACCTTCAACTGTTCCTCATTTTATAGTCACAAACTTGTAAAAATGTATTTCATTGATATTTTATGTGACGGGCAGAAACGAAGTACAAGTTTTGGGGAAGTTTTAAAGAAACGACATGTTTTTTTTTTTTTTTTTTTTTAAACTTCTTTTTATTCAAAATGCTTACGAAATTTTAAACTCACATCAAGGCCAATAAAAAGTAATTCTCAGCAGTAAAGATTAGATGTCACTAATGTTTTACGTTATACTTTAAATTTAGGGATATACTTTAAATCTAGAATTTTAATCAATTCTCTGTTGCAGTCCCCTTTTTTTTTTCCCAATTTTAAAACATAAATCTAATTTTAAACAAGCAGGCCCCAAAACGTTCAGTATTCTGTACCTTCTTTTAAAAGACTTTTCCGCGAACCCATCACACCCAGAGGCCTTTTCCCCAGGTGCCATCTTTCCCCCTCTTTCCATGCTGCTCTTGTCGGCCACCCCCCCCCCCTTTTTTTTGCCCCCTATGTAGGCTCATCAAACAATCATCTATCTTTGGTGTCCACCTATTTGGCTTATCTTTTTTTTCTCATGGTCTTCCATCCAAGTGTCTGTCTGCAGGCCCCTGATGTATTCTATTTTTTTCTTTTGTTTTATTATTTCATCTACTATCATTGAGCTAAAGTCTTTTAAAAATAATTCAGTCATTGGCGATTCTCTCCCATTTTCGACTCTCGTGTTTCTATCACAGACTCCCTTCCTAAAAACTTTTGCTGTGGGATCCCGGGAAAAGTCTTCCAAAACATCGTGTAGGTTTCCCCTTGCTTGGGGCGGGAAATATGCATTATTTTACCCAAAAAGCGGGAAAAAAAATTTCCCCATTTTCTTTTTTTTGTGTTGTGCACTTCTACCAATCCATCCCCACAAAAAACAAACTTTTTTTCTGGGAATTTTTTTAAAGGTTTGGGGGCGGGTGGGCTGCACCCATACCTTTAAAGGCCTTTCTCTGTGCGGTAATACATGCAACGGGAGGGCCCCCCCCCGGTATGGTTAAAAATTTCCCACCACCCAAAAAGTGCCCAGGCGGCCGGCCATCAAAATTTTGGGGCAATGCACTTGTATACTGCGGTAAAGTTCCATCCCTTTGTAGTTCGGGAAGTCCATAGACGGGGTACAAATCCGCTCCAGGGGGAAAACACACTTAAAACAATTGTTTTGGCATTTTTTCCCCCCCCAAATTTTTTGGCAGGTGTTAAAAAAACCTTATTCTATTTTATATCCATTTCCGTGTAGCGCTTCGAGGGTAAATATTTATGTGTGCGTTGCATTGCATCTAAGATGCGGGTCAGGGTTAATTCTGGGTTTTTTTGTTCCCATCTCGCAAGTTGCGAAGGGGCAGAGGCATATTTTTAGACATAAAAAGATTTTCATAATAGGGAAAAGGGTGTGAGCGTCTCGTGACTTTTTCCCAACAATGATTTGTTCGAAACCCCCCGGGCCCACCCCGCATCTTTTAGGTGTAGATCACTGTCGCAGTAGCTGCTCCCGGGAGGAGTTAAAAAAAGGGAAACTTTTATAGATGGGTGAACTTGTTGCAGCTCACAAAAAGAGTGCGGTTGATGCGTAGCCTGTTTACCCACTGCCTACTTATCTTACCCCCCCCTGGTGCAATCTAGTGAAATGAATTTGGCCTCCGTTCGGAATCCGGGAAGAAAAAAACGGAGGGTAAACAAGTAATTGGAGACATTTGTTTTTGCCGCCTTATTTTATTCCAGGCTTCCAGACGGCATCAGTAAAAAATTAGTGCGAAGCTCCACAGGGATTTTTCCGAAGGGGGTGCAAAAATGTACAATGTTATGTTGGGCAAGAAGGCCTATCTAGAGAAAATTGAAAATACTTCAGTGCCTAAAATCCAGCCGTCATGCATCAAACCAGGGCCCCCGGGTTTAAAAAATCTTTATTGGAAAAACCCGGGCCCCCACCCGTTTTGGTTGGCACAATAATGCAATGGGCCCCGTGCCCGTTTTCCACCCCAATGTATGTACGTACATGGCATTTTATGAGTTTTTCGTCTTTGGGGCTGATGAAAAATTGGGCGCACTGAAACGGGTCAACAGTCTAGGGAATTCTTCATCTTAATAAGGTTGGCTCCCCCCTTTAAAGTTGGGGGGTAGTGACCCCAGATTTTAGGGGTCTGCGGCACGATGTATTTATTGAGATTAGCCCGATACATTTGTTCGGGGTCTTAGAAGTTAAACGCCTAGATTCGCAAAGAGGAGGCACACCCACGGGATCCATGAGTCATGGCCCCCAAAAGGTTGCGCTG
Source organism: Phyllomedusa bahiana (assembly GCA_025379985.1). Classification (NCBI taxonomy): domain Eukaryota; kingdom Metazoa; phylum Chordata; class Amphibia; order Anura; family Hylidae; genus Phyllomedusa; species Phyllomedusa bahiana. The sequence goes on from JAODAL010009100.1 coordinate 30,825, forward strand.
GCCCATTTGTAGGAGACCCTCCTCTTGTTAGTTGATTATAGCTTGAGAGTCCCCCCTTGGTTTTATAGATTCTAGACTGAGTTGGGGATTTTTTTGGGGTTCGCTACATCAGAAAGGTCACCCCCCCCCCCCCCCCCGTAGGCAGTCATTTTTTATCGCTTTGTCCTTTTTACAATACCTTGAAACATTGGGTCTTGGGATATATATAGCAGGGACCAATTGGGGAGATGAATAAGATGGGTGACAAGGGGGGATCCCGCCTTACTTTCCCCGAAACAAGTCAATGGGCCCGAGATATTGACCCTTTAGTAATAATGTCGTAGAACAATTTAGATGTAGGTGATTTAGGAAATTTAGGAAAGTGGGGTTCAAATCCCCTTTGTGCCGGGTGGGCCCAGGAATGGCCCTGAAACTTTGTCGAACGCTTTTCCCCGTCTAAACTCGGAGATGGGGGTCTGTTGTTGCTTCCCGAGCCGCCATTTGCCCGGAAAAACCCGACATTTCGGACAGATTTTCGCCCCGGACAAATCCTGTTGGTTTGGTGGATATGCCTGGTAAGAATTTTGGGAAACATTGCTATAATTTTGGCTAATAGTTTGTAAACAGATTAAGTAAGGAGATTGGTGTATGAAGTTAATAGGAGGGGTCTTGTTCGGTTCACAAAAAAAGTAGTTCTGGAGTCGAAAAAAAACTCCACCCTTGGGAATGAAAGGAAAAAAATTATTTTATAATTTAGTCAAAATACGGGGTGACTTCAAAAATTTTGGGGTCTTTGAAATCGGCCGAAAAACCGTGGCCCTGGTGCGTTCCATTTTTCGTGTGCTTATGGGATTGCGCCCCCTCCTCTTCAGATATCTCCCGCTCTAGATCCAGGCGGTTTTCCTCTGTTATACCTGGCAGATGTATGCTGTCTAGGAAGGTGGTGGCGGCCCCGGCCTCGTCATATGGGGTTGCTCTATACAGCGTTTCATAGTAATTTATAAAAGCTTGTTCTATGGCTTCTGGATTTGTTAACAGACGGCCTGACTCAGGGCATTTTTACGACATGCTTTTTTAAACTTTTGCGAATTGAAAAACTGGAAAGTGTGTCATGATAGCACTCTTTTCTTTTTAGGCCACCAATTGCTAAAGGACAGCGGAATTGTTGGGGGGTTTTAAAAAGTTTGCAGAATTTGGACAGAAGTTTTTTCACATTTTTCTTTGTATAATGGCTCTGGGCCCGTAATTGGGTTTGGCAAAAAAAATTAACAGCAATTTTTCAACCCCCCTACCACGATTCTCAAAGGAAATTTTGGTCTGGACTTTTACTGGGGCCCTTTTAAAACAGAATATGCTTTGATTTAAACCATTCCATTGTAGCTTTGTCTGCATGTTTAGGGTCGTTGTCCTTCTGAAAGGTGAACCTATGCCCCAGTCAGAAGTCTTTTGCAGCCTCTTGCAGGTTTTTCTCCAAGATTTCCCTTAGTTACCCGCCCCCCTTTTTCCCAAACCCTTGTGATCAGCTTCACAGTTCCTGTGGAAGGAAAAGCATCCCAATAGCATGATGCTGCCATCACCACGCTGGGGATGGTGTGTTCAGAATGCTATGAAATGTTGGCTTTCCTCCACATGTAGCGTTTGGCATTTAGGCCAAAAAGTTCCATTTTGATCTCCTGTGACCAGAGCACTTTCTTCCACACATTTGCTGTGTCCCCTTGTTTGCAAACAGTATTTCTTTTGGCTCGCTTTAAAAAAAAAGAGCTTTCTTCTTGCCATTTTTACATAAAGGCCAGATTTGTGGAGTACATGACTAATAGTTGTCCTGTGGACAGATACTTCCATATAAGCTATGGATCTCTGCAGTTCCACATGACTCACCCTGGACCTCTTGGCTGCTTCTCTAATTATTACTCTCCTTGTCTGGGCTATCAGTTTAGGTGGACGGCCATCTTTAAAGAGGTTAGCCCCGTGGGTGGGGGAATATCTTTCATTTACAAATGATGGCCTTAATTTTTGCTCAGAGATGTTCATTTTTTAGGCAATTTTTTTTTCCCCAAAACCTAACCCCTGAATACACTTTCCACGTTTATTCCGGAGCTGGGGCTTTGGTGTGTTTTCTTTTAAACAAACACCCCAAACAGTGTAGTTTATATGGAATAAATTTTGCAAAAAATGCACTACTGATTAGGGACTTTTAAAAGAAATTGGTCACATGGATTGTATTTAACCCTTACCGCCACAACCAGGTTTTTTTACATTTTGACAAGCCCCCTTTTTTTTTAAATCTGACAGTTTGTCACTTTATGTAGAATAACTTTTATTTTTTTACCCCCTGAAAGTTTGTTTTTCATGAACATTTTTCCCCTTTTAAGTCGAATGTTTTTCCAACAACCTTTATTTCAAAAAATATCAAAATTCATGAAGATTTGGAAAAAAAAAAATTTGCCCACTTAATTAAAAAATTTTTTTATGTTTTTTTAAAAACTTTTTTAAAATTATTTTTTTTAAAATGTCTTTATGAATTTTTTGGGGCTTAGAAAAATTTGTAGAAAATTTTTCCATTTAAAAGAAAATTTTGCAAAACTTATTTTTTTTTAAAGGGGTCTTATTTTTTGGGTTGGGAGGGGGGTTTTTTTGTTTTTTTTCCCCAATTTGACAGATTTTGGCCCCCTTTTTAAAAAATTCAAAACAGCATTTAGGATGCTCCGTTCCTGTCTTCCTCTTAGCTGCCACGGTCACAATTGACTACGGTTATGGGGCTAATCGCCCACGAATGGAGTAAGCTTTGGTCATGGGCAAAAAAGGTATGGGGTCAAGGGAAATAAAGTGGTTCCATGGGCCCCTTCAAGCGAGCTTGTTGTGAGATGCCCCCATATCCCGTAATGGGCCTTTTGTGGGACGTATAGGTAAGTCCAACGTCTGTAAGATGTTAAGGATCGCAGATTACAGGGGGCTGAATACATATGCACGTCACACTTCTCTAATTTGCAAAAATTTGGAAATACACGTATCATTTTCTTAACACTTCACAAATACTTGATACTTTGTGTTGCTCTATCACATTAAATGCAGGGCTGTGGAGTTGGCAAGCCAAAGCCGACCCCTCAATTTCCAAAAAAAAACCTCCTACCCCCCTCATACACGGGCCATTTTTAAGTGTAACTTTACTGTGAAAAAAGGGTTTTCACGGATTTTTATAAAATTATGATAAAAATCAAGCTATTTAGGGGGGAAACAGGCACTGACAATAAAAAGGGACCTTTTTTTTGATCTTTTGTACACTTGTGGGTAGAGTTGAAAAAAATCTGTACCCAAGTCCGTCTGCACCAACATAGAATGGTAGAACAGACCTGGGATCGATTTTGGTTAAAGACATCTTGAATCTGACCAGAGCCCAGAAGGATTCAGGGAGTTTTGAAAACCCAAAAAGGGTGGTTTTCCCAAATATAACAAAAAAAAAAAATTAAACATTTAGTTTTTAGGAGCAAAACAGTAAAATGCATTTTCAGTAAAAAATCTGCGAACGAGCCGTTTGCAAAATACTTGCAAGTCAAATTATTATATAAGAATCTGTATATAAAATTCAGTGCCCATGGCAAAGTTATAGTGGAGGGAGATATGGACCCTTTAAAAAGTCACAAGTTCAAAACTTTTTTTCCATTTTTTTTTGTCAGTTTTAAAATATATTTATTTGGATATGACTTTAGAACACCAAAAAAAAATTTTAAAAATGCAAACCCCTGCAGGAACATTTGTGGGTTCTGAAAATTTTTTCTGAGAAAAATTTGCCTCCATTAGATCCTGTTACATGACCCACTCTGATCTCATGATTTCCAGGCTAGAGAACAGCCCCCTTACAAAACTTGGGTTGGGGGCAAAGCAGTGATCACAGGGGCAACATTCTACCAATGTAGGGTATAAAAAATTGGGTCAGGACAGTCAGTTTTTATGAATGGTTTTAAATCTTTACTTTTTTTGAAAGGGGGAAAAAATTTTGCTGAATCTGTATCCCTGGGAGCGGAAACTTTTTCCCAAGGGCCCCCCGGCTTTGCCCCTCCATGTTTAAATTTCACTCCTCTGTTTAAGGTGAAGATATGGGAGCAGTAGCCCCGGCCAACCCCCCTTCCCCTTTTCTTTTTGCACTGCATCGATCTAACTGGACCAATTTATATAATTTTGGGAGTCAGAGTCGGTCCATTTTATGATGACTCCAACTCTGACTCCTGCAAAATGGGCACCGACTCCACAGCCCTGATTAAATGTTAATAAAATACATTTAGGTTTGTGGCTGTAACATTTAAAAAAAAGGGAAAGTTAAAATGTATGAAAATTTTCCAACCCAATGTAACCATACAAATAAAAAAACAAAAATCTCCCTTGTTATGATGCAGGGCTATTAACAGAGATGCAAATACTATTCAAGTTTTTTTTGTAACACTGGAAGGGATTAAAAAACAAAAACAGATGGCCTTTTAACATCCAAGCCGTCCACAGGGACAGCTTTAGCAACAGCGAAGCTCTCCCGAGAAAAGGTAGGGGCAGTTTATTAAAGTCCCGCCTTCCTAATCACGTATTTTGGGCTTGTTGAGTTTAAAATGCCAAAACCCTATTTCGGGGAATAACATTTAAAAACTCCCAATAGTATTTTTTTGGCCCTAAAAGTAAAATAGAAAAAAATATATTATAAAAAACTTGCCCAAACCCAACTTTTTTGTCTCGCCTGACAACTCAAAATCAGTTAATGACAGACGATAATCAAAACACTTAATTTTAAAATGCAATTACGGCTAGAATTTTTATTTACTTTTTTGCCCGATACTATTGATAAAAAAAACCTTACACAAACACTTTAAAATTAACTCTTTAAAACCCCCGTGTATTAATACAAAAAAAAAACAAACGCAGTGGTTAAGAGCCACAAACTGTAGAAGTCCTTTAAGCCCTAAGGGGATCTTTGCACATCAGAGTAAAATTGAAAGATTTTACTCATTACAAAGAGTAAAATAAATACTATGGTTTAGCAGAAGTTGGCTACCTTCATAATCCATTTTGTGACTGGGATGGTTGGGTTCCCACCCCCGTGACGGCATTAGTTGCCGAAGCTGCATTGGCGCGTTTGTCTGTGCCCTGGTCGAAATCAAGGGAACGCATATTCTGGTGCATGCTTTGTGGTTGCATTTTGGAATTGCAAACCAGAAACCACATACAAAGCATATCACCAAAGGGGAAGCAGCAGCAGCCCGTGATAAACGGGAAGTCTTTTCCTACATTTTTTCAAATCGTTCTCCCACTTAAAAAGACAGGGGCCTGTAATTGACATCATAGGTAGACCTCAACTATGAGTGACAAAATGAGAAAACAAGTCCAGAAAATCACATTGATTTGGAAACAATTTGCAAATTATGGTGGAAAATAAGTATTTGGTCACCTACAAACAAGCAAGATTTCTGGCTCACAGACCTTTAACCTCTTCTTTAACAGGCTCCTCTGTCCTTCACTCTTTACCTGTAGTAATGGCAGCTGTTTGAACTTGTTAGCAGTATAAAAGGACACCTTTCCACAACCTCAGTCACACTCCAAACTCCACTATGGTGAAGACCAAAGAGCTGTCAAAGCACACCAGAGACAATTGTAGCCCTGCACCAGGCTGGGAAGACTGAATCTGCAATAGGCAAGCAGCTTGGTGTGAAGAAAAAAAATTTGAAAATGGAAGACAAACAAACAAGACCACTGATAATCACCCTCGATCTGGGGCTCCACGCAAGATCTCACCCCGTGGGTGAGAAATGATCACAAGAACGGTGAGCAAAATTCCCACAGTGGAAGATAGTGAATGACCTGCAGAGAGCTGGGACCAACATAACAAAGGCAACCATCAGTAACAAACGACACCGCTAAGGACTCAGATCCTGCCGTGCCAGACGTTCCCCCTTGTTTAAGCCAGTACATGTCCGGGCCCATCTGAAGTTTGTTAGAGAGCATTTGGATGAGCCAGAAGAGTATTGGATCCAAAGAACACCATACCTACTGTGAAGCATAGGGGTGGCAACATCAGGTTTTGGGGCCGTTTCTCTGCAAAGGGACCAGGACGACTGATCCGTGTACATGAACAAATGAATGGGGCCACGTATCGTGAGATTCTCCGTGCAAACCTCCTTCCATCAGCAATGGCATTGAAGATGCGTAGCTGGGTCTTTCAGCATGACAATGATCCCAAGCACACTGCCAAGGGCAACAGAGGAGTGGCTTCGTAAAAAGCATTTTAAGGTCCTGGAGTGGCCTAGCCAGTCTCCAGATCTCAACCCCATAGAAAAACTTTGGAGGGAGCTGAAAGCCCGTGTTGCCCAGCGACAGCTCCAAAATATCACTGCTCTGGAAGAGATCTGCATGGAGGAATGGGCCACCATACCATCAACAGTGTGTGCCAACCTTGTGAAGACTTATAGAAAAAGTTTGACCTCGGTCATTGCCAACAAAGGATATATAACAAAGTATTGAGTTGAACTTTTGTTATTGACCAAATACTTATTTTACAAAAATAATTTGCAAATTGTAAATCAGATTTAAAATATATCCACAGGTGTGTCTTTAACTCAGATGTTGCCAGAAGCTTCCAAAGACCAGACATCATCATATAGGTTGTCCAAATTTGTTTAAAGGCATAGTAATCCTAGTGTATGAAAACTTCTGACTTTGCAGAAAGTAATAAAAATGCCTTGAAAATTCTCAGTATTCTGGCATTTAGCAAATAATTTTGGTAATTCTAATTGATCCAAAACGGGTAAGGTTTACTCCGATTTCATGTCAGTGAGAAAAACATACATATGTGACTTCATATATATATATATATATATATATATATATATATATATATATATATATATATATATATATATATACACATATACACACACCACATATACACACACACACACACATACATATAAACACACACACACACAATGGAGATAGATAACAGGTCATAAGAAAATCTCTGAATGACATGGATAGGTGAAAGATATTACCACATAAAGTGACCCAGTGGGGCTCTGTTAGGGAGGTCAAAATTGGCTGTGGCAGCAAGGGGTAAAAGTACTACTTAATAATTACAATGAAAAGCATTTTACTGGAATTTACCTTTAATACTTCCAGCTGCAAGATCTCAGATTTTACATAACAAAACAATTAAGATATTTTGTCAATAACCTTCACAACTCAATCATTAAAAAAGATTTAATATAAGATGAGCTTTATACAGTCAGACAAAAAAAGCAAGCAAAAGGGTGCAAAATATCAAACCCTTTATATGCTACAACTGCTGCCTTTTAGTGACAGAATTCTGCACCTAGTTGTAAATCACATCAGTATTAGGAAAGGAGGACAGACATTCTAGGTACTCAGAAAGACAACGTACACAGGTAAACAATATTTAAGTTATGTAGTCACTAGAGCATTAAGTGTGGTAAAGGATCAAATAAAGTCTTAAGAAAATGGATTGGAGGCCATGTTAAAAAAAAAAAAAAAAAGTGATGGTCAGTGAAATTTATTTTCACAGCATGGGATCAGTCAGAAAAGCAGTATTTCCACCTAAGCTAACATTGTTGCCATTAAATTAGCATACGTTCACATTAAAAATCCTAGGAACTACTATTGAAATCAGAATGTGACATTGATCTGCAGGATATGTTATAAATATCTTAACGTTGCCATATGACAACCCTAAATGTTGAAAATGTATCAACATTACATAAAAACCTATGAGATTCTTTTACTGTACTACAAGGATTACTGACAAATTGAAGAAATTAAATTCTGTTGAACTGTTCATTTTACTTTAAGGACCAAGTCTTGAGACAAAAGTTGACAAGTGTATTCCAATCCTCATTTGCCCTCTTTGAGGGAGGCATCTGCTCAATGTGCTGAGTTCTGATATGTAAGGCAAAGTGCCCTGTCATTTATCAATTACAGAAGATTTAGTTTTGGGGAGGGGGAGGTGGAGGGGCAGGAGGCATAGAAAATGGTGGTATTCCTGGAACACCCATCCCCATCATAGTGACAAAGTTGGATGGATCTATAGGAGGAGGGGGAGGAGGTGGTGGTGCATAGAGAAGACCAGAAGTTCCAGGAGGAGGAGGTGGTGGTGGAGGAGGAGCACTTGGTGGCAGAGGTGGTTGGACACCAGGAGGAGGAGGAACAAGAGAGGCACTCGACTGAATAGCATTGCTAGATGAAGCAGTGGCAGCTCCTTGTTGCTGCTGCCATGGAGGAAGGGAAGCTGAACCTGTGGTGGCATTTTGAGAGCCTAAATAGGAAAAAAAATACGTCAAATTAAACAATGTAGAAAAGGCTACTGCTAAAATGTTAAGAAAAACACAGACATAGCAAGCACATGTGTTAACCCTTTCCGAACATTTATATTTTGTGGGTGGTGTTTCTACAGAGTGAACCATGCGATATACATGTTACATGCTCTGTTTCTTCTGCAAGTTAGTACGAGGACAGTTTAAATAGTTGACGGTCTTATATTTTACATTAACTTTGCATTGCCACTTGTGGCAGCTAACATTTTTGTAGTAGCTGTATAAAAGCTAATTTTTTGTGGTTCTTAATAGCATTTTTGCGGTATATGTAACTTCTTGAAGTTAGGTGGTGCCACAACACAAGCCCAGCCATTTAACCACTATGTCAGAGCTATCTCCAATCCCTGCTTCTAACTAGGGCTGTGGAGTCGGAGGCTATTTTGCAGGAGTCGGAGTCGTCAAAAGGGACAGACTCCCAAAATATATAATAAGTTGGTCCAGTTAGTTCGATGCAGTGCAAAGAGCAAGAGGAATTGGGTCCAGCCAGTGCTACTGCTCCCATATCTTCAGCCTCATCACATGAGGGTAATTGATGACATGGAGCAGGCAAAGTGCTGCCCCAGGGGAAAAGACTGCTCCCAGGGCAAACAGATTTCAGCAACATTTTTCACCTGCTTTCAAATAAGTAGAAGAGTTCAACCATTCATCAAAACTGACTGTGGCTGAGGCAATTCCTTTATACCCTGACATTTTTAGAGATGTTTCAAATGTGGTCACCGCTTGGCCACCAACCCAAGTTCGTGTAGATAGGTTGTTCTATAGCCTGAAAAAAATGAAATCAGATGTGAGAGCATTTATGCAGGATCTTATGGAGGCTATACTATTTCTCAGAACAAATTCAGAGACTCCACACATGTTCCTGCAGTGTTTTGCATATTTAAAAATTTTGTGTTTCCTAAAGTCATATCCAATATATTTTACACTGACAAGCAAAATGGTAACAATGGTTTGAACTTGTGACTTTCAGGCTCCATCTCTCTCCATCCACTACAGCTTTGTGCATGAGGCTACTGTAATTTTATATACAGTCATCTTACCTATCTTATACATAAATGTGACTTGCAAGTATTTAGCATCTGCTTAGTTCTGCAGATTCTTTCCTGTAACTGCATTACTACTGCTCCTAAAAATCAAAATGTTAATTTTTATTATTCTCTTTGTATTTGGGAAATCCACCTTTGGTTTTCAATACTGCCTGAATCCTTCTGGGCTCTGAATCAGATTCAAGCATATCTTGACCAGGTCTCTTCTATACATTCCCAATGTTGGTGCAGACTGGACTTGGATACAAATACAGCTTTTTCTTCAACTCTACCCACAAGTGTTCAAAAGATCAAAACATTGTTACCCTTTTACTTGTCAGTGTGTTGTACCTAAATAGCTTGATTATTGTATCATAAGGTGATAGCCTGATGTTACCATTTTACTACTGTAAAGTTATCACTTGCGCCATGTATGAGGGAGTCAGGAGTCGGAGTCAAGGGTTTGGGAAATTGAGGCGGAGTCGGGGCTTCGGGTTGCCGACTCCACAGCCCTGCTTCTAACAGAGTGTATGGAGCAGAGTGAGCTCCTGAGTCCACTCAATTCACTTTTAGCAACATAAACCTAAAAGCAGGTTTTGGACGTGGTCATACAAGTTCTACTGATCAGGGTTTGCCCTGATTTTTGGACAGAGCAACACATCTGTAAATATATGGTTAGAGATAAGTTATTAAATTACGCTATGCAGTTAATAGAAAATTTTTCTGCTCACTCAAAATATAAGATTTCTCTATCTTTTCTCATCAAGTTCTAGGCAGGCTCAGAATAACAGACATAACAGTATGCCATTTTAGTGCATTAAAGTTCCTTTACATGACTTGTATAATGCCTACAAGTTGACTACTTTTTAACGTCCCAACATGTACATACCAAACAACCACTTCAAAGGTCTTCAAGTATGTTAAAACTTTAAATATTCTCAAGTAACTTCAAATTAAGGCATATACTGTAAATGCAAATCAGTCTATCAATTAAACCTAAATTCAAGACTTAACTACCCTCTCCCCCTCTTCGCCACAGTTATAACAAATTACTATTTCAATGCAATTTTGAGCAACAGCAACATGTAAAGGCCATAGAATTAGATTTTTTTTCCCCACCACAATGTAACTTTAAGAAAAATACTGTACACAATTAAGATGTGAATAAACCTCTTTACTTATGAGCAGGAATACTTGACTAGAGAGAAAGTCATTCTGCTCCTTTCCCGTTTAGCAGCTTAGTATCAAGTTATGTTGCAGAAGGAGAATGCCAAGCTGTAATAAAGCTTCTCTGCAGTCCTGCTTCACATTCACTCACAACTGTTTGGCAGGATGGCATGGAAGGATTACAGAAAGATACTTGCTGCCGTTAGATTAGCGAAACCTACAACAGGAGATGGGGCTGCCCATTCTGCCCATGTATGAACACCTTAAAAGATGTTCACTTAGTGTGTGCAACCAGTGGCGGATACAGACTGCCATATACATCACACTAACGTCTGAGAGGCATTTTCAGTAAATAAATGTATTTGAAAGTTTTTGCATGAACAGACTAAATAAAGTGAATGAATACCAAGATACCGCTATAACCACTACTTACTTTGCTGCCAAGGCAGAGGAGCTCCAGGCTGGGGTGGTGCACCTGTGGTTTGTTGCTGCTGCCAAGGAGGCAAAGTGGGTGCAGATGGTGGAGGTGGTGGTGGTGCAGGGCCACTAGGAGGTGGAGGTGGTGGGGGAGGCATCAAACCCATGGGGTGAGAGTGCATGAGACCTGGAGGGGAAAAGACATTAAATAAACCTGGAATGTTTTAGTAGTTCTTTCAACTGCTAGTTTAGATACCTACCCATAGGATGAGGACCAGGTGGATGTGCTCCTGGATGAGGTTGCATCCAGTGGGGATGAGGTGCTGCAGGATTAGGCTGCAGTGGAGGTCCATTTCCTGCTCCACCCATTGGGTGAGGAAAGGAGTGAGGGGCACCATGCAAGGATGGGAAAGGTCGATCAGTTGCCATCCAAGGTGGCCGGTTCTGAAAAAGAAAAAAAAAATGACCGATCATACATATACTGAAATGGTACGCCATTTACATTCTAATTGGTGGGTTCAGACATGTGTACCTTGTGCTGAGCAGGAGGGCAAAAGACTTAAAGGTCCTACAACAAGGCAAAGGAATTGAGACACTAAGTAAAGGGGGATGCGTTTTAGGAGAAGTCACAAAATATACCGTAGCATTTAATGATGAAAATATCCCTTTAAAGTTCAGTAGCAAAGGAGCCCCTGGCAGAGAAGATTAAGAAATCAGTAAGGGTGTGAAGACTTTACAGTACTTGCATAATCCCTATTGAAGAGATAATATGCAAGAAGATATGTGGCATACCAACATGGATCCATACCCAACCAAAATTTTTTTTATTTCAAAATTTTATTAATTTATTTTCATTGTATTTAGCTACTGCCAAAATGTGTTATAACAGAAAAAAAAAAAAAAAAAAGTAGTACGCCCTTGCATGGTACTAACAAACTTGTTATAGTGTATAATGGCAACCAACATGAAGACATGTCCGTTGCAATGTATAGTCCTTGGTTAATTTCTGCACTGGATAAGTAGTAACACCAAAGCAATAAAAAAAAAAAAAAAAAACAAAAAAAAACAAAACCAAAAGAATTCTAAAATCGGTCACGCAGAACACATTTCGCAAAAAACCTTTTTAACCCTTTTTCAATTAAAGAGTTCATCTGAAAATGCGTTCTACCTGACCGATGGAGAATTCTTTTGCAAATATTTTTGTGCATTGCCTTCATACTGAATGATGTATTAGTCAAGTCCGGTGCGCAGTTTTTTGGCTTTTAGTAATTCTTTGCTATATATACACATCTTGTGACTTACTGCATCCAAGTGCTTTTTGGCCATGTTTAGCAGGTGTGACTACATTAGTTTAAAGGAGTTGTCCATGTTTTTCTTTTATATGCAACTCTTCCCTCAACTCAGATCCAGTGCTGTGCCACCCTCACTCTGTTTACTTTTTGCTCCTTCTAAACAGCGACATCACACTGCTGCAGCTGCCACGTGCCAATACCTGGCGTCCCCTTGTGACAGCTGCAGTGACTCCCATTCAGAAGAAGCAAACCGTAAACAGAAGACAAGGAATGAAGATGGCACAGTGCTGGATCTAAGGCGAGGGTAGAAACGTAATTGTTTTTATTTAACTGGGGGCTAGTTTTGAAAAAAAAAAAAAAAAATCCACTAAAACCCACTTTTGCTCCTATTTAAAGTCTGTAGGTTCTCTAACCTCTTCAAGACACAGCTAACCATATTCTAAGAGCCATGATTTTAAGTTTTCGATTAACAGATGTAGGAGGGCTTTTTTGTGGGCGAAATTTTTAAACAGAACCATTGGTGCCACATAATGTATGGAGAGACAAAACATTCCTTGGTTTGGAGGGGGGGGGGGGGGGGGGGGGGGGGAGGGTAGTGGAAAGCAGGGGAAAGAAAAGAAAAAAAAAAAAAAAAAAAAAAAAAACACAAACCACACAATTGCAACATTTTTGTGAAGGTTCAGTTTTTATGGAATTCACTGTTCGGCTTAAAATGACGCTATTTGTACGCTACGTGCCTGTATGATTCTGGCATCATCCAATTTATATAGTTTTCAGTAAGCTTAACTAGTTTTTAATTTTATTTTTCTTAATTTCATTGCATTTTCAATTTGAGACCAATAACTTTTCCTCCTATTAAACTGTGTAATGGTTCAGTTTCACAGAATCAGGTCTATTTTTTATTGGTACTAATTTGGAATCTATTAGACTGATCCTTTCCATTTTTTTTTTTATTTTTTTTATTTAGTTATTAATTTTTTTTAAGAGGCGTAATAGTGTAGTTTTCAGCTGTGTGCAATTCTCACACCATAGAGTGTTTGAGTTCCATCTATGTCCTTTAAAACGCAGAGTCAAAAGGGGTTTTGCCATGAAGCAGCTTTTGGTTCTTTTCTATGGCAATTAAGAATATAGCCGAGCAAGTGCGCTTGGTTAGATTCATAACACCCAGACATGAATGGGAGAGAATTGAGCACCGTTCGTAGCAAAAAACCCTAAGTGTCCTAACGTACATATTAAACTTCCCCATTTTTCCAAAAATTAGATTAAAATAGATTAAATGGCCTACTTAGAGATAGTAATATAATTATCTACATACCACAGGTGGCTGACTTGCAGCTATTCCAGTTGGCCGTGGTGTTCCTTGAATAGGAGAATGTGTTGGAGCAGTTGGGGCCCCTATAGAAGAAGGTACCGGAGCTTCCCCAAGTTCTGCCATTAGGGAAAGGTATTCTTTATCCATTCTTGCCTTATCTTGTGCTGACTGGGGCTCTCCAGGTCGCACTGCAACACTACATAAAAATAAAGTAAATAAGTACAAAGAAAAAAATAAAAAATAGAATGTGTAATAAAGGTATTGTGTTTTTTAATAAAAAAATGTTACCTTGTAAATTTGCAGTCAGATGCAATGTGTCCAGCTCCTCCACATTTTGTACACAGGGTTGTATTAGTAATGCTTCTAGTTTCTGTATTTTGCCAGGGTCTCAGAATCCTATCAATTGAAAAATATATATATAAAACTGGCTCTAAAATGAGAAATTACTTAAAAGATAAACACAAAACAAACCTGTTATCATCTTCACGCAAAGTGCCATTAAGTCGTGCTAGTTCTCGCAATTGCATTTTGCGCAGGTCATTCTGATCCTCTGGTGTTTCAATACCTTGTTTAAGAATATTTCGAATCTGAACAAAAGAAAAAATAAAATTCGCCCATAGAAAATTAGCCCTTAGGAACATACAGCACAGAGAAGAATTAGTTAACTACAGATCAGACTTGCAGATAACTTTCAATGTAAACTTACACATACTTAAAAGCAAATAACTTAATATGTGGAAAAAGTATAAAAAAATCTTTTCCTGATCCAACAAAGGCAGCTGAAAAGATTAGAGTGGAGACTATTTTCAAACATGTTATTCTTTAAGATTTCAGAACATACAACTGTAAGCTTGGCAAACCACTAACCAGAATAAACATCCAATCGAGTTTTTGTGGGTCCATTTTTACCTATCTTGATTACAAGAACACCTCTAGTGAATGCATGCATACATGTTAAATAATCCATAAACACAATAAAGTCTGCTGTTTCTTAGTGTTGCTAGCAGATATGTTCTAGCAGAACAAATGAACTTTTCATTCAATTATAAGAGAACCTCTGCCTACTAGTAATGAGGGCACACTGTACAATTCAGAACTTCAAACAACCACAAGGCATGTATGTTGCACTGACATCTTGTGGCCAAAAACTGCATTAACTTGTAGGTTCTAACTTGACTACTTTGAGCCTACAAGACCAGTGGCTCAATCCAAATTTTACCCTTCTGCCGACAAAGCTATTTGAAGGGTTGTTTTCTTGTGGTACAAGCTGCAGTCCTACCATAAATCATGCTTATTTATGTACATTTGATTAACGTTAATAACTTTAATAGACTGTTGTATAACCATCATGTTGACTTTAGTCTATGAGAGTCTGTAGGATTGCAGCATATTTGGTCTTCAATACTTTAAAATATAATTTTGCTCAGCAAAAGTGTCAAAGGAAAAATCTATTTTAGGGCACCACTTTCTGTCCACACAGCCAAATTTGAAATGATTCTGTAACACGAGTTGTATTTTTTGAAATCACTTTGGGGTATTTTGTAGGCATCTTTTGGGTGTAGGGTACTAGAGGCTATCCTTTGATTGTTAACATACTACCTTGTAATACATTGTATCTTATCGCATTATTGCCTGTCAGCACTAAAACTAACAAAATATAATGTCATGTCTCTTATGGCCTACTAGACAGACCTTAGGCAGGTCTGCAGCTGCCACAAACTCAACAGCACCCCTTGGTCACATCGTGGGGTTTCCCACCGTCAAGCTATCATGTCATCACAGGCGATAGTACCACTTTCCCTAGTAAAACCAACAAATGCCAATTTGTACGCTAATGGCATTTTGTATTAAAATTTAAACAGTGCTACAATGGAAAGTTGTTAAAATCTGTCTGACAGTCCTGATTCCTAACCACTGATTTTCTTTAGGACCTCAATTATTCTCAACCAGAAAGCAGAAGCAGCACATGCTTAGCCAATATTGCTATGTTCTTTAAACAATGTAAAAGTAACCTGATGAAAGGGCATGTGTAACTGATTCCAATACACCACTTATCTCTACGGAAAAGGCGAGCGTGTTCTGATATTCCGTCAGTAACCAGAAATTGTGGCTTATTCACGCTTGGTAATAGTGGGTCAGACACACCAACAACAGTTACACGGATATAACTGCAGTTTTTATATTAGGCTTGCTCCCACAGACTGGTGGTATAAGATTACTTACTGTGTCAAATGCTAGCCAACAAATAAGTTAACATGTAAAAACAAAAAAAAGTGATCTTTACCTGATCTACGGCTTTCTTGACATTTTCCATTGTATTAGCAGTTACCAAGGCATGGAGTGGCTCATCTTCCCCTGGAAGCATCTGGCCATCTTTGCGTCCCACTTTGCCCTCTTTTACTGAACCTTTGCCACGGATCATTATCTTTGCGTTACACTCTTTTTCAATGTTTTTCAGGGTATTACCCCTAAGTTACACAAAACAGGCAATTAATCCGAACTTACTTAAGTACAAAAAAAAGCATTTCCACTACAGAGATTTATTCATACCTGGGACCAATGAGTAAGCCAACAAAGTTAATCTCAGGGTATTCATCCTGTGGAATCATGACCTTGTCACTTACACGAGTAGCAGGCGGCCTTTATAGAGAGGGGGGGGGGCGGCAAGTGAAACCTTGTAAGAACATTAAAACAGATCAAGCAATATAAAACAGAGGTTGCACAGGAGGCAAATCATATCACTTTTACCAAAGCCCTCAGACCCTTTGGCACATACAAGATCTTTCCTAAATTCAGATCAGATATAGTCTATGCAAACGCTGGGTACTACCCTGTACAGGGTGTACATGCGGAGTACTCTGTCAAATATGAATTGAAAAGCACATATAAACTTCAATTAGAAACTAGCAAAAAAAAAAAAAAAAAAAAACCACACAACTCCAGGGTACGTACTTATAGTCTGCTGGGGGTTTGAAGTCTGGGTTCAAACCAACCATCTCTGTGATGAGGTTGTGCCGCTCCTCTTCTAGCTTTTTACGTGTCCTAAACTCTCGTGTGTTAAGTCGCTTCCCTTCACTATTATAGATAGGTTCAGGGGAAGGGGACCTGCAGGGAGGGAGAATAAAAGAGGATAAAAAAAAAGTACTAATACACACGCAAAAAGTTAAAAAGGTAAAAATTCACTGCACAGGTAATACACATTTCCATTGCTACATATGGTGCCATATTTATATATTGCTACTTGAACATGAGTCGTTAGTTGTGCCACAAACCACCACTTTACTTCAGTGGCACGCTACATTGTCAGGAGCAGATATTTATAGGCTGCTAGATGCCAAGTAGAGAGGCGTCTGATAACATTACACCGTTTTATGGTCTATAATTATATACTAGTGGTAGTGATCGGGAGCACATCTAAAGCTTATTATGTGTATGTTACATTTGCTGTAGGCGGTATCAATATTTATAAACAGCTGTAAGAATTGAAACAATCCCCTTAATTGTTGCATAACATCCACTGTACATTAGAATAGGTTACTAAATTCCTTAAATAATGGTCAAGTATGTAAACTACTACTGTAATGGCTGTTACCACTTCATTATATATTACCTAGGCATGTTTTTTTTTTTTTTTTTTTTACATGTGCACATTGAGATATCTAAGTTAAAAAGTGGGTAGAAACATTTAAAAACTTGAGGAAACTGGCAGACTTCTTCATAAAGGTCTAACCATTTCCATTACATACATATATACTTTCATTGTTCTAAAGAGAAGAAAGTATTTAACAAAATATATAATATTTTTCCATGGAAAAGGTTCTAGGAAGATGATCCCATGGCACCTGCTAAACTCACGTATTTTCAGAAAGTGATAAGCAGGAAAGGGATACAAGAATATTTGGGCAAACTGGGAAAAAAAAAAGTCACTTGATTGACTAGAGAGAAAGTCAGCAGGTTAAATCTGTAAATATGGTTAAATACTCAGCCGAAAATGCAAATTATTTGAGGGCTGCTTTGAGAAAAAAAAAATCATTAGAGTCATTAATTCATATCTGCTCACAAACCTTTTTAAGTTGGGCACAATGTTTTAAAACCTGTTTAAAAAGTGCAAAGGCTGTTAACCATTAAGACAAAACTTCTCTAATACCTGCTTTCTAATAAAACAAATTGAGAATGAAGAAGGAGTTGAGGAAACAGGGAAGGTTAAGGTGGTATAACAAACCAGCTGTATATAGAATATTGCCCTAAAATTTGTCCATCTAACAACAAGTGACAATGGAAGAAACAGCTGCTATAGACATTTGAAAGAAATTGGGATATAGAAAGGAAAAAAAAAAAAAAAAAAAGTTACTGGTTAAGATACTGAACCCATATATGACTGGCACCCATCTACCACAAAACTGGTCAGTGCTCAACTGATGTCAAGATATCAGGTAATGTATGTAAATGAAATCCTCACATTACTGAATCATGGGGCTAACACACAAGACAATCTAGGAAAACCACAAAATCAAGTCTTTTAAGCAGAACCATGGAACTCATGGTTTATGCTATAGAAGGCGTAAATAATGAAGCACGTGTGATGTTTTAAGAGCTGACCACAGGGAGCACTCATCCCATACAGGCAACATGGGATCTGTAACCCTATAATGGCCATTACTTTGAAAGGCTCGAGGAGAAGACCTTTCCAGGAAGGCAGGGTCAACTAAACATTATAATAATCAAATCAAGCAGAATTGCAATAATTAGAATATGTAAACATTATCTAAATGTAAATTATGAATAAAAAAAAATCCTTTCATGAGAATTGAGCCATCAGAAAATGCTTTAAGACCAGTAATATTGCTTTTTTTACCACTTAATACTACAGGCAAAACGCAGTGTCCTATTAGAGGCCGAGCGAGAGGTGTACGATAGATAACCAAAGAACATTAAAGAGAATCCACCCCCTCCTCCTCAGGCCATGTACTGAAAAGAACCTTGCATACATTTGGCCTGTAGTATAGCTGTATGCTATTCATCCATATGTTTCTCTGCCTTTTAAAAATATGCAAAAAAAAAATGCTAGAAGTGACAGGACAGCAAGAAGCTGAAGGTCACAAAAAAAAAAAAAAAAACAAGCAACTAATTGTAAGAACAAATGTCAAGCTTAATGTTTCAAGATAAGAAATAACTCAGTTAGTGGAAATCTCTTTGCTCTCCAGACAAAATTCAAGGCTTCTGTATTTCCTTTCCACACATACAAGGTAGAAAAGTGCAACAGACTATGCCAATTACCCCCACTAAAAAGTGAACATTGAACAGGAAGAAAAAGGTTGTCTCCACAAATATTTGGATAAATAATTTTAGGGCAAAACCGTAAACAAAATACCAATTTCTATTTTACACATTTGCTGAGATAGGATTGAATGTAACAGTCCCCCAGCCCGAGACTGCACTGCTGCAGAGTACTGATAACATTTCCACTTTGTCAGGGACGAGTCTTTGCATTTGGTTGTAGGATACTGAAGATGGGAAATGCTAAACAGTGATTACACTTGAATAAATGTAACTCTACCCATAAAGACCAAAACTTAAAGCATCTCTTTTGCAGTCTTTATTTTTCTTACTATCCAGAAACTGAATAAACAGGTGCTGAAGGAGGTTATTGTTCTCGTATGCATGGAAAGTTCAGAAAAGGCTGTGGGGTTTTAGGCTGTGTTTAAACAACGTTAATGAACACAGTCATGTTATCAGTCGGGGTACCGTGCTGCACCGCAGCAGGCCCCATAGGGCATAATGGAGAGATATAGCCCAACATGGGCTATGTTTTGCTTTATTTGCAACTGAACACGTTTATTTTACATGACAATAGCGCAGCTGACGCTAGTGTGTCCTGTAAAACGAAAGTCTGCACTGGCAAATGGAGCAAAATGTAGCCCACATTGGGCTCCATCTCTCCATTCTTCCCTATGGGACCACCGCAGCTGTGTTACGGTATCCACCAGGTTACCTTCTTCCAAAGGATACCACGAACATATTCATTAACACCATGTGAACCCAGCCTTACCGACAATCTTGCACTGTAAGTGTATGTTCACACAGTGTAATTGCATCTCGCTGTGTATTTGCGCTTTCATACGGCCAAAATGCCACGCTGCAATTACAGTAATTCACAGCTCTCACAGAACTATGAATTACATGTCATTTCCCCCGGCATACAATACAAGTGAGATGACACTTCGCGGCGCTTACTTGCTGCTGATAATGCAGGTGGATGGGGCCGGCCCCTCCCCAGTGCTTTGGAAGTACGCACTGAATGGCGTATTGCGTATAGTACGTGCCCCAATACGCCATGTGAATATACCCTTAGTGACAGATGGATTAAGTCATGCAGGTCTCTCAGACGTTAAAGTAATAATGGACTCATGAATTTAACTACTTTTGGTGTTAAAGGCTATGTGCACCTTGCAACCACTTATATTAACTCCATAAAAATAAATGGTAGTAACTCTGCATGATTAAAACTATACTACCAGCAGTTCTATTCGGATCGTAAGCAGTCTCCATTGCCTGCTGCCGATTCATGGTTACAGCCTGCAAATAAAATCTGTGTTTTGTTTTTTTTCCTGGATTTATACTTTCCTACTCCTAAACACGTCATGTCCATGGACAAGAACAGTAAGAGATGGTGTGACTGCATGTTTTACAGGGAACACTCACTAAGCTCAGAAATAACAGGTCCACAAATGTCAGTGTCAGAAAATTAGACTTAAAGGGGTTGTCCACCTCTTAGGAAACACCGCCACTTCTTGGGGTCCCATTAAAAAACACTGACCTTCCTCCAGTTACAGCACAGTGCCCCTCCTTTCTTCTGTTTTCTCTGCTGGCAGTAATATACAGCCAATACACCACTGCCATGACTGAGATAAGTAAACTACAATCCTAGTTGTCAAGCTCTTCAGGCACAAACATTTAACCCCTTCCCGACATTGGACGTATGCATACTTCCTGACGCTCGGGCTTACAAGCGAGCCCCACACGATGGAGACATGGGACCAGCGGTAAATTACCGCTGGCCTCATGCCGCATCACCCACGACCGAAGTGAGCTCTGGCCGCAGGTGTTTAACCCCTTAGCTCCGATCAATTAAGATTGTCGGAGCTCAGTCGCAGGCAGGAGGAGGGAAGCTCCTGCTGCCTGCTCCCGGCGCGCTGCTGCACGACAGTGCAGCAATGATCTCCTACCAGAGATCCCACAATGCACGGCGACAAATACACAGTAGCAATCCTGTGTACTGGCCTGCCTTGTAACAGCAATCTGAAGATTGCTGTTACAAATCCCCTCTGGGGAAAAGTATAAACAAAAACAAAAAAAGTGAAACCACGAAAAATGCACGTAAAGAAAAAAAAAAAAAAAGAAGAAAAAAATAGCGATTTTTGTTCATCCCACAGCACATAAAATGGAATAAAAAGCGATCAAAAACTCATAAATGCTAAAGTTGTACCAATTAAAACGTCAGTTCATCCCACAAAAAAAAAAGTCCTTAAACAGCTCTGTATACGGAAAAATAAAAAAAAAAAGTTACGGCTGTCTGAAGATAGAGATACATAAATATTGTTTAACAAAAATTTTTCTTTTTTAAAGTGCCTAAACATAAAAAAAACCTATATAAATTGGGTATCGTCGTAATCATATCAACCCACAGAGTAAAGCTAACTTGTCATGGATACTGCACAGTGAGCGTTGTTAAAATAAAAAAAAAACTCCTAGGATTGCAGTATTTTCGTCACCCTGCCTTCCAAAAAAAAAAAAACAGATATAAAACTGATCAAAAAAAAGTCTTGTCCCCCAAAAAATGATACCAATAAAAACGTCAACGCATCCCGCAAAAAACAAGCCCCAAAACAGCACTGTACATAGAAAAATAAAGTTACGGCTTTCAGACTATGGCGATGTAAAAACGTGTTTTCCTTTTTGAATAAAAGTGTTTTATTGTGTAAAAGCAGTAAAACCCCCCCCAAAAAATACAAATTTGGTATCGCTGAAATCGTATCGACCTGTTGAATAAAGCTAGCATGTCATTTATACTGCAGTGACTGCTGTAAAAAATAAAAAAAAAACACTACCAGGAATACTGTATTTTGTTCAAAATGCCACACAAAAACCTTAATAAAAAGTGATCAAAGCGTCATATGCACCCCATAATGGTACTAATAAAAACGTCAACCCATCCCACAAAAACAAGCCCATAATCCGCTCCGTATACAGAATAATGAAAAAGTTGTGGCTGTCAGGATAGGACAACATAAAAACGCAATTCTTTACAGACCTGTTTCTATTGTGTAAAAGTAATAAAACAAAAAAAACTATATAAAATTTGTATCATTGCAATTGTAGAGACCCCCATAGTAAAGTTATCCTGTCATTTATCCCGTATGGTGAACACTGTAAAAATGAAGCCCCAAAAAACAATGGCGGAACTGCGTTTCTCCAGCCCCATTTTCATAGCCCAATACTAAAAAAAAAAAACTATGGAACACCTATGCGCACAAAATGCACAATACACCCCTAAAAGATCCCTGAGGGGTGATTAATCCAAAATGGGTCGACTTCTGAAAGGTTTCACCTGTTCTGGCACTTTGGGGGCTTTGCAAATGCGACATGGCCCCACCAAAATCTGCGTTTCAAAAACCAAATAACACTCCCTTCCTTGTACGCCCTGATATGCACCCAAACAGCAGTTTACACCCACATGTAGGGTACTGTCGAACTTGGAAGAAATTGCCTAACAAAATTTGGGATGCTTTTTTTCTAGGATTCCTCGTAAAAATTCAACATTTTCAGTTAAAATTGCAGATCGTTGGAAAAACAAAAAATTCTCTCTTCATTTTCCCAGCCTAATGCTAAAAAAATAAAAAAAATAAATAAATTGTGAAACACCTGTGGGGGTCGATATATTGTGGGGGTCTGGATATATTCCTTAAGGGGTGTAGTTTCCAATATGGGGTCTTTTCAGGACTGATTATAAAGTTTTAGCACCTTAGGGCTTCCGCAAACCTGAAATGGCACCTAAATAAAATCGTAATGAAAATGAGACCCCAGAGTCCGGTAGGTGCTCCTCCTAGTCGGGGGGTTGTGGTTGAGCCAAATAGCGCACTAGGGCCACGTATGGGATATCTCTGAAAACGGCAGAATCTGGGGAATCAATATTAAGTTACATTTCCCTGATCACATCTACCATGTTCTTGTGAATAATGGATACAAATCTGCAATATCTACAAATAGTGAAATTTTGAAATTTCACCTCCACTTTGTTTTCATTCCTGTGAAACACCTTATGGGTTAATAAACTTCTTAAATGCTGTTCTGAATGCTTTAATGGGTGTAGTTTCTTAGATGGTCATTTATGGGGGTATCTAACATAGGCCAATCAAAATTACGTTAGAACTGGACTGGTCCTTAAAAAAAAATGTATATTGCAAATTTTCTTGAAAAATGTGAAAACTACTACTAAATTTCTAAGCCCCCTAATGTCGTAAAAAAAAATGACATTTAAAAAAATGATGCCAACCTAAAGTAGGCATATGGTAGACACTAGTTATAAACTATTTTGAGTGGAATAACCATCTTACTTGCAGAAATTTTTGAAGATTGAATATAGTAAATTTTTCACAAACAAGGACTTTTTGGACCAAAAAGTCTTACTATCTTAAAGCACAATCTCTGAATCACAGATAGGTAAGTGTCAAAAAGTTACTCACAAAGTGACACGTCAGATTTAAAAAAAATGGGCTCTGTCAGAGGCCAAAACTGGCTCCAGCAGTATGGGGTTAAAAGGCTTACCAGGAATGATGCTTTGATACAAGCAGTAAACCAAATCACTTTAGCAAATCCTCCAGAAGGATTAAAATGTATCTGTATCCCAACAAATACTAGGGTTATACAGCCAAAACATGATGAGAGGTACTTAAAAATACTTATATTGGACCATTCCAAGTGCACAGCTCACTAGGGCGTATGGATGTTATAAGGGTAGACCGACAGTCCAGTAGCTGCAAATTTTACAATTTTATTTCTCGCTGCGTAATGCACGCCTGTAAAAAGTAGTGACCTGTCACTTCTTTTTGGGTGCTTATGCACAATATAGAAGTGTATGCAAGGCAGATAGCTGCCTCCGTTTAATATATGCGCTGGCCAGCGCGTACTTTCAACAGCACTAACGAAGGAGTAAATGCGCTGTGTGAACATACCCTGAAAGTCAAACACACAAGGCGTAGTCAGATGGCCAGCTTAATTTGACAATGGGGACATCATGATGAGACACACTATACGGTGACTAAATAGGCACAGCATCTGTTAGAAATTACAGTTAGATTCAGAATTAGGCTATGTTTCTACTGCAATGAAAAACGTTCAGGCAGTATATGATATATATATATATATAATATATATATAATATATATATATTCGTCTCGTCGTCTTCCCATACAATTGATTGTATGGGCCGACAGAAAAGGAAAAAAAAAAAAAAAAAACACACGAGAACCAACCATGGTTTTTGCACAAAATGTGCCAAAAGCCGTGGTCGTGTAGTGGGAAAAAATGGTTGACTTTCCACCATTTTTTTGGCCGTTGCAGTGCCGACCTAGCCTCACATTCACTGACGAAAAGTTGCATAGCTTATTATATAATGAAGAGGTTTATTTATATAAAACCAAAAAATAAGCCAGAGCTGTAAATATTTGCCAACCAAATAAATGGATGCTAATAGGCTCCATCAGGGCAAATATTCAAAGCTATTACCCACAGGAAAAAATAATTTGCACACTGCAGCAAATGGAGAATTTCCAACTATCTGTTAAAAAACTGAGTGCAGTAACAATGTAGGGCAATAATAAATATACATACTTTTGGTCTAAGCCCAACAATTTTTTTCCATTGGTCCAAAACATAAGTGTAAGGACAAGGATAATTGCGTAACACACAAACATGCTCTAGTAAGTCTTTTAAAGAGTAAATCTCGGCTGGGACCCCGGTTTTTTTAGTTGCTTTAGTAAAAAAAAGGGGGCCCTTCACACAAGTTATTGGTGTGTTTGATATGGGAATGTTTTGCAGAAATGCACAGCATTAATTATTTAATGGCTGTGTATTTCTGTAAAAAAAAAAAAAAAAAAAAAAGCACCCTAAGAATAAGGCTGGCAAAATGTGAAAGAAGCTACATCCCCCTGTTGATGTGCTGTCAAAAAGATCAATGGTCGCATGATTTTGCAGGTCAACAACGCGTAAAAATTACGGGATTAAAAATTTTTTACAGATACATTTAGTTAATGATTGTCTACTGGAAAAAATCATTCAACTTATTTGAAAACTGCAACCACCAGCAGTGGGAATAGTTTCAGCTGCAAGTTGACAGTCATACCATGTGCCATAACCCTAAAACCTCAATTGTTTGTCGGAGAGCACAAGAAAATTTCCCAATAATTTAAAAATTTTAAACCCCCTGCTTACATCCCATGTTCACAAATCAAGTTACTGTTAAAAAGCCCAAGAGAAGATAAAACCCTTTACGTCGGGTTGACAAGCAGTGGGGGGGTTTTTCCCAAACCTGTTTCAGGTTGGGGGGTACCCCCTTTTCCCCCGGCGAAGTTTGGGGTCAGTCCTCAATTTGTAGTTGAACTGGAAGAAAGCAGGTTAGAAAACAAAAAAGGAACGGGAGAAAGTTGTTACAAACCCAAAAAGGAGAAAAATCAAACCCATAACATTTCGATTCAATACAAGTTATGACCGGAAGAGAATGTGTTAAAGTTGACAAAACTCATTCATGGCTGTCAATCGGTTAGGGTTATTTTACCTGTTTTACACAATTTACCATAAACAGGAAATTCTGAACAGTAATTGTTACCCCAATAAGCTATGAATTGGTTAGTTATGCCCCAGATAAAAAGGGGTTGTGCAAAGCACTAGAATTTACATCATACTAGTTTCATAACAAAAGACTATGTATAATAAAATTCAGATGTACATTAAACTATGATGTCAATTCCCACACATTAACAATCACACAATCTTGTTGAAACATTAGAAAGGATTCACTTTTAATTAAGAAAATCATATAATAATACAAACACCAGAAAAAGCAATCATTTATCAGCTGGTAACAGCACAATTCTGTTAACCTGGCATGGTCAGGGCCAGCAAGATAATTTCACAAAGGACCTTAAGGATATTTTTACAATATTAACATAAAGGATACTTCCTGCATTTTAAACGAAAAAAGGGCTTCATTCAGACTTTTTGGGCATATTATGGCTGCTACCAGTAGATTACCATAGGGGTCAATGGTGATCCAAATTCAGATCAAATTGTGAAAGGTACAAGCCCTTTAGCCAATGTAAAAGGTGGGATCTGAATGAGGCCTTAAAAAAGTTCTGCTTTGTCTTTTTCCCCTTTATTAACTTAAAGGGGTGTTTCTACGAAGCAAAGTCTACTGCACAGGTCGACTAGCTGCGAGCTGACCGTGCATGAGAATGAGGAGGGCCGTTCACATTCACTTCTATGGGTGTGTATGCTAGGCTATATTCAGCAGCTCCCATAAATGTGAATGGGACGGACGGCTGCAGGCGCGGGCCCTTTCATTTTCATGTTGGTTTGGGTGCAGCAGAACCTTTGGGTCGCATGCAGTAGACTTTCTTTGTGGAAAACCCCCAAAACCAATGGGTTTTCTGCTTTTTGTTATTTAAGTTTTTCATTGTTTTTTTGTTTATTATGGGGCAGCCATCTTGCCTTAAAAGTTTTTAACATCCAGAGACATGCTTTACTGCAGTCATATGGACAAAGGGGAGAGATGATGCACTGGCTCCTGCAAACATAATAAAACACAAACTGTATGTCTTCTCAGCTCTCCTATTAAATGTGCATGTGTAGCAACAAAGAATGTGTGTGTGTAATATATATTATATATATAAAATCAATAGTCTGATGCTGCATTCCCTGCTGCTAGATCACTTCTCTCATACCTCCAAGACCTGAGGTCGCAACGCACTATCCAGGTCATTCCCCTAGTGTACACCCTAAGGCCTCGTTCACACGGCTTATTTGTCCGCGGATTGGCGCCGTACTGCAGCGCAAATCCGGCGCGGAGTAATTACGGTAATCCACAGTTCTCAGAGAAAATGGATTTCCCCGCGCTCCCCCCTCGGGAAAAACCGCCGCGGGGGGAGAAAGTGAATGCCATTTTTTACGGTGCGTACCGCCGAGAAAAGGGGGAAATCTAGGGGCCCGGGGGGCGGACCCCCGCCGCGCCCGGCCCCTTTTTTTTCAACCCGGGTTTGCGAGCGCAATCCGGCTCCCAAATCCGCCGTGAATAACCGTGGAACACGGCCTAACTTCTTTTCAGATCTATACCCTCAGACTCTTCCATCAATTTCCCCTGAATATACCATTTGTTTACAGCCCTCCAAACCAACCTCACCAGTTATGAACCAACTCTTTGGGTATATCCATTGACAACCACATCTTCCTCTCAGTTAAATTTCCAGCTTTGCTACTCTTGGACTTTATTAAAGGGAATGTGTCATTAGAATTATTTAAAGCATGCTTTTTATTTTATTAGTTTTTTTTATAACTTTTTGAAGAATGTTTAGTTCAATTCAATTAATTTTCCTGAGGAAAGTCTTTATTGTGGCCAGTAAGCCTCACAGGCTGACACTTATTGTTCTGCAGAGGTCACTTTCAGCAAAATTAAAATACTATCTGAAATGTAACGATATTTTAACTTCGCCGCACCGCCGTTCTTTTGTGCGCTTTCTTGCACAAAAAAACGCGGTTGGATTTTGGATTCTCGCCAACCCAAAAAGGGGTAGTCGGAATCCAAGGGGGTATCCGATAGAATATGTTCCATCTTCTTTCTTCCGCCGGCTTCAGTAGAAAACCCGTGCTATGTAGACTACAGCACAGATTTCTATTGACGTCGACACAGCGCTAAGTAGTCGGACTTCGACGAGAATCCAGTGCGTGTAGAAAATTTTCCGAGCCAATTTGAAAAAATTTTGCCGGGATTTCAGCACTGACCCCACCAAATCTACTACAATGGGGCCACGGAAAAAATTGCATGTAAGCACACAACACGATTTTTCAGCATGGTTTTTGGGCAAAAAGAATTGACAGTCAATTTTTTAGGTGGATTTAGCGCCGATTCCTTACATAGTATATTGGCGGCTGAAAATGAGCCTCTGAATTCAGCGTCAGATCCATGTCCAAAACACACTTACTGGTGCGCATTTTAGGTGTGGATTCCACACCGGTTCAGCAATGCATATCAGCTGTGTAAATCTCCCTTTCCCACCAAAACAAAATTAAATAAAGGGGGCACCAAAATAAGAAAACCCAAAAGAACCCACCATTCAAAAAGGTGAAAAACGGGTCCCTCACAACTCTAATAAAAATCAAAGAACATCTCTAGACTGATGTCTCAAATGGCCCTTGTGACGGCTGTAAAACATATGTATGAATGCTGTTAACAGCTCAGGTCTTTAGTAGTAGTGATAAACTAAAAAAAAAAAAAAAAAAAAATAAAAAAAAAAATCTTTCGATTCTCCCCTCCTGATTTCTGACCATAACCACCTTTCCTCTATCTAGAACGTTCATTCGTCTCAGACCTTTGCACATATATACAGGTCATTAAAGGGGTTGTCCAGTTTATTCAAAAATTCAATGTGTCTGCTTCCCAAAAAATAAGAAAACCTATCATCTTCCTTCCCCACCTCTTTCAGCACTGCCTCTCCCTGTTCTTCTGTTTTCTTCTTCCTACTGGGAGGTCACCAATGCAGCAGTTACATGTTCATGCTTACATCACCATTCGGAAATGAACTGCTCCAAATGGTGATGTAAGCAGAGGCCCGCTACTGCTGCAGCCAATCAGCGACTCAGTGGTGACCTCCCGGTAGGAAAAAGACTACATCCGAGACCCAGCACGTGAATGGAGATTGAGGGCAGGCTAGGGTTTTTTGTTTTTTTTATTTAGCAGTGGCTCGTTTAATTTTTGTATCAACTGGACAACCCACTTTAACATTCTACAATCATTGCCCCCAACATCTTCCCACTCCTGTCCCAATCTGGATACCAAACATTACAATAAAGCTCAAAAACAAACTGTACGAAGTAGCACGCCAAGTCTTAAATTTGTTGGACTAGGTGTGCTAAACATTTATAGAGAAAGTCATGTGGGCAGATTTCCTCATTACAAGTTCTAAGAACTGCTCAAAATCTACAACTTAGCTTGCCAAAAAGACTAATCATTCATCTTGCTAATAACCCAAAACAAATCTGACATTTCATTTCCTTGTCAGTCTAAGCAACTTCGCGCTGAAGGCTCCTTCC
This sequence comes from Phyllomedusa bahiana, assembly GCA_025379985.1. NCBI lineage: Eukaryota > Metazoa > Chordata > Amphibia > Anura > Hylidae > Phyllomedusa > Phyllomedusa bahiana. Next base: position 59,734 of record JAODAL010009100.1, read on the forward strand.
AACCCACATGCTGGTTCACTTTAGGAATTGGACCAACCTCTCTTCTTGCGCTACGACTTGCATTACTGAACCTATTGCCCCACACCTAATCTAGCCCATGCAACCGCTCTTCTGGTATTTTAGCCTCCATGTGAATGTGCCGTTTTTACCCCTTTAGGATAAGTTCACACAGCTGATTTTGATGCCGATTCTTACAGTGCTGTATCTGTGGCAGGATCACTGGACAAGATGTAGCTTTTACATAATCTCTTAATTTTTTTTATAAATTTGGATTTTTCACATGTGAAAACAATCCACTAGGTGGCAGTATAATTTGATAAAGATCTGTTGTGAAGGCAAAAAGAGGAATATAAGGAGAATCTATCCATATTCACAATATTTAAGGCCGTCTAGCAAAAACGGGGGACATCACCCTGATAAGAACAGCCCCACCTGGAACCTAAGGCTAATAAAGCCCAGTACACTCTATAAATACATAGACCCTTACTAGGGTGGATTCTACACTGATTAAGTGTGGAAAACAGCCGTCCGAACCTACCTTTAACTAGAGGGAAAACAAACAAACACATCTCTGCCCATTCTACACAACTTATTACCATTCTCACTAAGCTTTCATTCCTCTAAACATCTGATTTACTTTTGCCTTCTTCAGTTTCTCAGTTTTCTTCTTGAGCCCCTTAGGCTAGGTCAATACATTTCTGGATTTTGGTTGGCTCTTCAGCAGATTTAGTATTTAAAATATGTCAAAAATTCAACAAAACCCAGTACTGTTTAGCCCTCAACAGAAAATCCGTGCTGCAGTTTACTTTTTTGAGGGTTTTTTCAGATTCCTGTAGCCCCAATGTACTGGCAGTGCGGCACGGTCCAGCGATATGAGAAAGCCAGCGGATTTTGGACGGCATTTTCACATTGCTGTGTAGACGGAGCCTTAGAATCTGGTTTCCACACTCTACGGAAACAAAACAAAGGCCCCTCTGCCACACACATCACAACCATTACTAGTCCTTTCTGCTCTCAGTCCTCAAACCTGTGAAAAGACTTCTCAGTACAGAAATAATTGCCTCCCTCCATTTATAGCAAGCACAGGTTAAAAGGATTGATACATTTTAAGCTGGGAAAACGATACTAAAGGCAGGTTTTCATGTTATAGCAATATATGACAACTATATTCTGGTGCTGCATTTAAAATGACCAACTTCAATTCTAGCAGCAAAATAAGCTTGTGTACGGCTAAACGTTAAAGTAATGACAAGATATATTAGCTATAAAAGATTTGGTGACTAAAACAAAACCATCATTCATGAATAAGATTGTCTGGGAGAAAGTCTACAAAATGAAAACTAACAATTCAAAGTTACAATTGGAATTTATGCATTAACACTTTGAAAACCAACAGGAAGGTAGAAGCACGACATTACCTATATATGCTCTCTCCTGCTCTCGACTGAGCCCTGGAGGGATTACTGTTGGCATCCCAGGAATAATAGTTTTTTGGTCCGGTGTTTCATCATTCCACCGACTGCGCTTTCTCTTCCGGGAAAACTCTGAGAACAAAACAAAGCCGGTTTTTCCATTACTTCCAGAAACAGTGGAACCAAAATAGACAATAAGGGTATGTTCACACGGCACCTCACAGGCATAAAACGGCACGTACTGTGTGCCGCTATCTGACAGCTGCTTCAGAAGTACACGATGGCCAGTACCTCTGATGCGCTCCCAATGACAGCCACTTTCTCTCGCCGTGTATTGTGCACCGGGGAATACGCTTTAAAACCATAGCACTCAATGAAAGCTATGTTTTTACTGTATTTGCGGGGCATAGTTCAGGCCCTCCCCCCTCACATTAACATGTTCGTATAATGAACATGTTGAATTTTTTTCGGACCGACGGCGGTCTGGAAAAATGCCCGGCGGAGAACCCGTGCAGTGAGGACCGCTGCCCGAGTTTTCCATAGCGGTCCATATTAAAAGTTGTCACCAACTTACAAAAAACTGAAAAACGTCTGAAAAACCAGGTGAAGTCCCCTGCAGTGGGGACAAGCCCTAAGAAATCACAGATCCACTCTGAGGTTATTTTATACATGTTCTGCTTCTTGCTGCCAGATTCCATTTCCCTTATAAATGTGTAATTCCTCCCATTCAGCTAAAGTAACAGGCCACAACCAGTTTCAGATTAACATATGGCTTTACGGATTTGTCAATCCATACACTGAAATGGCCATAATCAAGTGTCCCTCAACTTAATGTAGTCGTCAACAGCACCATGTGTAGGTGAGGCTCTGTCCGAACCGCTGGGCCCTACTCTATAGCGAGTCAGTTTGGGTGAACAGCCACATGAAAGATCACAAAAACAGCGAAAAGGATTTTTTTCCCCCCATTGTCGGCAGCACATCCTTATTTACATGGGAGATGGGACGACTGAAGAACAGCTGGCGATCAAGCCTTCACATTCAGTGGCTGCTTGAAGGCCTTTTAACCTCCCCTTTTAAGTCAGGGCCTTCAAATCTTAAAAAAACCCAAACCAAAAAACAAGCCCGTAAGCCGAGCCGTAGCCATCGTCCCAGCACGGACCCGCCCAGACTAGTCAAACCCCGTGGGGGCCCGCCAGGGTTAAAACTAACGTCGCCCAGTGCTTAAAAATACGCCATCCCGCCGGGAAAAAACACAAATTTAATTTGAAAAGGCCTGATCCAGTCCCCCGATACGCAGCTTAAAAATACACGTGTTTTAAGGCCTAGCCCGGGGGCCCACGTTTCAGCGGGGGAACCACAACCATTTTGCTGCTGCTCCCAAACCCCTTTTTTTAAATATTAGACAACAAACCCCGGGAAAAGCAGAAAACAGTTAGGGCCCAAAGGGGACAGCTCGACAGTCAGCGTTCCCTTCACAGTAGGCCTCTCACTTACCCATTTCGCGGGGCACGGGCCCCATGACGAAACCCCCCCCCGCTCTTTTTTTTATCCAAAAAGACTGGGGCGCTTTTCGTAAAATCTGGATATTTTATAACCCTTGGTTTCCTCCCCCCTTAAAAAACCCCCCACGGTTAATTGGGTCCCCGGGAAATTTTGTGATTGGGTGGGGCCGATCGCACTGTTTCTAAAAAGGGGGGGGACTGTACCTAAAAAAGCGTGACAAAGCCGTTACGCTCCTTTCTCATTGGAAACTCAAATGTGCTAATCAAATGCGCCCCCGCCCATAGCTAGCTAGATGCCTTTTCACGGGGGGGAATAAAGGAAAAGTGCTGGAAACAGGAAAGGGGCGGTTAAGGCCGGGGCCCTGGCCTATTTACCGCGGGCCCACCCGGGGGTCCCTCCCCCCAAAACCCGCTTGGGGAGGGGCCCTAAAACCCACCCCGCTTTGCATATTTTGCTTGCGCCCCAAAAAGGGTTTTTTTCCGGGTGCCTTTTAGCCCCCCAATTTTTCTAAATGGTTTTTTTGCAGTTCTGGAAAAGTAAAAAATTTTGGGGAAAAGGCGGGGGCGTCTAGAAAAATTTTCCCGGTTTTTGGTAGTAGGTTTTGGGGACCTTTAAACACCCGGGAAAAATGCAGGGAAAACCCCCTTTTTTCTTTTTAAAATGAGGGCCCCAGTGGTTTAAGGGACTATAGGGAGGTCGATGTTTTATCAAGTAAACCCCAAACATCTGGATCATTTAAAAATACTCGTTTTTCAAGGGTTTAAAAGGAACCCTAGGAAAAATACAAAAGCCGGCCCCAGTTTAGTGTACTCATACTTGCCATAACTTTTTAAGAAGTAGGGAAAATGGGAGATGTTGAAGTGCGGCGCACGTAGTGGTAGCGCACTGAGGCAAAAAAATGCATGGTGCCTACGCACTCTTGTTGTTGAGCACGCGCCCCTATTGAACAAAGCCACAGCATACAACCAACAAGTTGTGTTACAACTCTGGAAGAAAGCTTAATTTAACCCCTTAAGGACCCTGCCTGGATTGACCTGTCCTGAACAGCCCTATTTTTTAAATCTCTGACATTTCAAACTAATGTGAGTATAACTATGACACTTTTTAACCTATATTGACAGTTCACAAGATTTGTCTTCTCGTGACTACATTTTGTGGTCTTTAATTATATAGAAATTTTTTTATCCATACATCCTGTGTTTGTTTGATGAAAAAAAATCAAAATTCATGAAAATGTTGAAAATTTGCGGAATTTTGAAAGTTTTGCAAAATTCTGCGTGCAAGACAGATAATTATTCACCACAAAATAGTTTATAAACTAGCATCTACCATATGTCCACTATAAGGAGGCATCATTTTTTTTAAATGTACTTTTTTTTTTTTTATGACATTAGTAGGGCTTAGAAATTTTTTAGTATAATTTCCTGCACTTTTTCTCAAGAAAATTGCAATAGACATTTTTTTAAGGGAACCACTCGGGACGTTCCAGTATCTTAACGAGTGCTTAGAGGGGCCTGCATGTTAATACCCCCATAAGTTGGATGCCATCTGAGAAACGTAGACCCCTAACGTATTTACAACACTATTGAGAGAATGTTTTCTGAGTAAACCCTCAGATATTCGCAAAATTAAAGTGCAAAGTGGAGGGGAAATTCTTCAAAATTTCACTTTTTTGTGCTCGAATTTCAATATTTAAGCCATTATTCACTGAATCACGGTAAATGAGACTAGGTAAATGCAACATAACATCAGATTCCCTCCCAGGTCTGGGCCGTTTTTCGAGATATCCCATATTGGCCCTATTGGCATTATTTGGCTCACCCATAAGCCCCAGAACATGAGGGGACACCTCTATAGACGTCAGGGTCTACAATTTTCAATAATACGATTTTATTTAGTGGGCGGCCATTTTCAAGGTATGGGACACCCTTACAGTGCTAAAACTTAATAAACCACCCTAAATAGACCGGCTATTGGAAGTTCCACACCCATAATGAATATATTCCAGGGGTGCATTGAGTATATAACCCCACAGGATTCACACAATGTTTTGTTAGCACTAAGCGCGCCAGTGAACAATTAAAAACATTTTTTTTTTCAATAACTGCCAATTAGCTTAAAATGTTTCAAAAATACACAGGAATCCAGAGAAAAACAAGGAACCCTAAAACGTTGTTACGCAATTTCTTCCAAGTTCGGCAACACCCTACAGTGTGGAGTGATAGAACTGCGTTATGGTGCGCATGGGCAGAGGCTATAAGGAGGATCGCTATTTGGGCTATTTGAGGAACGCAGATTTTGGTGGGGCCATGTCTCATTTGCAAGCCCCCAAAGTAAAGCATAACAGGCGAAACCTTGCAGAAGTCGCCATTTTGAGGATTCAAGGCACGCCAACAGGGATCTCATCTAGGGTGTACTGTTGCATTTTGGATGCACAGGTTGTTCCATAGTTTTTTTTTTTTAGCATTGGTGCAAGAAAAATGGGGGGAAAAACCGCAGTATTCGGGTCATTTGTTTTTTTGAGTTTAAAATTACAAGCATTCGCCCGGCAGTTGTTAAAATGATGTGATAACTTTACTCATGGTGGGTCGTACCATTACGAATGATATAGATTTCATATAGTTATTTCCATTTTATTACTTATTACACAGGTAAAATCAGTCAATAAAAAATTGCGATTTGTATGATTGTCCTATCTGATAGCCATAACTTTTTTTATTTTGCTGTTGCAGAGTTGTTTGTTAGTGGTCCTTGTTTTTTTCTGCGGAAATGAGTTGAAGTTTTTATTGTACCATTATGAGGTGGTCATATGATGTCTAATGTTCAATTTTTTTATTAAGGTTTTTCTGAAGCATGATTTTTGAACAAAATACAGCAATCTTTGGTAGTGTTTTTTATTTTCTATTTTTTTATAGCGGTCACTGAACGGTAATACAGTATTGACATGGTAGCTTTTACTCAGCAGTCAATTACATACAACTGATACCCAATTTGTACATTATTTTATGTTTTTAACTGCTTTTTATACAATAAAAACACTTTTATTCAAAACAGGAAAAATATGTTTTTGCATCGCCATATGTCTGGAGAGCCGATAACTATTAAATTTTTACTGTCTAGGAGCTGTGTAGGGCAACTTTGTTTTTTTTTGGGAAAAAGGCTTTTTGATCGCTCTAAAATCCATTTTTTTTTTGGAGAGGGCCAGGGTGAAGAAAATCTGCAATCTAAGTAGTGTTTTTTTTTATTTTATTTTGAACAGGCTCACCCGCAGTACTCCGTGGATAAGTTCTGCATTATTACTCATTGGGGGCGCTACGATTATGGTGATACCCTATTTATATAGTTTTTTTATGTTTGAAGCACTTTAAAAAAAAAAAGAAAAGTGTTTTTAGTGTTGGTAAAAGAATAATTTTATGCATCGTCTATCTTCTGAAGAGCTATGTACATTTATTATTTTTCGTGTATCAGAGCTGTATAAGGATTTTTTTGCGGATGAACTAGATGTTTTTATTTATAATTTCAGGTACAAACTTTGGCGAATTACTAGGAGTTTTTTGATCGGCTTTTGTATCCGATTTTATGGATGCTGGCGGATGAACAATAATCTGAAATTCTGTGATTTTGTTTTTTTTTATACCGGCGTTCACCGTACGGTTAAATAACGATGACAGATTTATAGGGCAGGTCGTTACGCACGGGCGGCGATCAATATGGAGGTACCATTATTTTTGATCATTTTTGGGGCGCTTGGCGTTTGTAAAGGGGAAAAAGGCGGTGTACTATTTTTATTTTCTATTTTTTCGTGTTGTGTTTTACATGTTCTTTTCACTTTTTTTACTGTTTTATTGTCACTTTTTCACATTTTATGTATTTTACTTTTCCCCCAAAATAGGGGATTGAAAGAGAGTATCTTTCGATCTCTCATTCGAAATAGAATCAGTGCACAGCTTGTTGCTAGACACTGAGTACCTATGACAACTGTCATCACGATGCCCAGGGCCATGCCGACGGGGCACGGCCGGCTGGGGCTTCGTGACGTCACAGACAATCAACCCAGATGCCTTCTCTGCCTATCCGTGCTGTCTGAGTCAGAGGGCAGGAGCTGCACGGATGTGCGATCCGTAGCGCTGCCGCCCTGTCTACAAGACCAGGATGACTGATCCCACCTGGTGTCTCTCTAGATTATTGCGTACCACGAGCGTTCGCGATAATTTTAAGGGGTTTAACCGCCTCCCCTCCCCCACTCACGAGCGATCCGGGTACTTGGGCCGACGCTTGCGGTATGTCAGCTGTAATATACAAGCTGACATACGCCCGCGCCGAATCTGCCATTAGGCAAAACTCTGCTTTAGAGTTTGCGCGATTCCTCAATGGACGTATTCCATACGTCCATGGTGGGCGTGAACCCCCAAACGACCTTGGACGGATATGGACAACGTCTAAGGTCGTTGAAGATGGGTTAAGGTTTTGGCGTCACCGGCCCAGGCTTCTTCCTGAACTGGATGGAGGCCTAATTAGCAGCCAGAAAAGTTGGGGAATACCGTGTGCCGAAACTGTACCTAAAACAATCCATGTACAATACAATCATTATTTCCACCAATACAGTGAGTTATACAGCGCAAATAACCAGTGTACACAGGCTCTGCAGACATTTAAGTGATTACAGCGCAATAACATGTAGGGACTCACCGGAGATGTCTCCTGTGACTGGAATTATCTTTCCCTTTTCTTCTCCATCCTGTCCAGATGACTTCTTCCAACCACGACTCGTCCCTGCAAAATTTACCACACAAACACCTTAGAATTCTATTTTTTTTTAGCACTTCCCTACCTGTAGCCACCTCTGTACAAGCGACGTGGGGTAATAGGTGGGAAGGTTGTGGGGTGATAGGTGGAGGTGAGAGGACTATGGGGTATTAGGTGGAGAGGTTATGCGTTGATGGGCGGTTGTATTTTGTGTTGGCACTAGGATGCATAACACAATGGTGCACAGCTTACAATCTCTTTGGGGGAGTATATGACCATCCCCCTGGAGATTGGGCTGCGGCTGTGCCTGCACTCCCCAGAATCATATTGTACAGGTTGAACTCCATACCCTGCACCCCCAGAAGATCAGTTACAGGAATAATCTTCAGGGGATGTAGGAGATGGAGTTTAGTACTGTCATTTTTTTTAATGTTCTTATATACATACAGGTTTGCCCTTTGGACTATGTCGGACTCACTGGATTATGTTGGACCAACGTTGGATTGATTTCTTTTAATAAAATGGTGAAAGAGGGCTGATGTCGGGGAGTGTTTATTTACATAAAAGGTTTTTTTGTGTAATTTGTGTCTGTTTTTTTTTTCCATTTAATTTCAGTTTTAGTAATGGCGGTATCTGTCAGACGCCTCTCCATTACTATCGCTCGGGCTTGGTGTCAGGCAGCAGTAGTTTTTGTCACCCCAAGGCTGACACTAACCCCATGTCACTATTGCCCCAGTACCTAAAGCACCAGGGGTACTGGGAAGAGTCGGTAACTGTCAGAAGTGGACCCTCTAATGTGATGGTCCACTTCTGGATCAGCTGCAGACTGTTATTTTTAGAATGAGAAGGGACTAGTGTTAATGGACCTTCCCATTCTGATAGTAGCTGGCTGCAGCTGTTAGTTTTACCTTGGCTGGTTATGGAAAATGGAGGGAACCCCACATCTTTTTTTTTTTCCAAAAATTATTTATCGAGAATCCTGAACTGGGCACCTCCTGTAATCATTACAGTGGATGCCCGTGTGCAGATTCTCATTAAATAAATACATTTTCAGAAAAAAAACAACTTGGGGTCCCCCCATTTTCCATAACCAGCCAAGGTAAAACCGACAGCTGCAGCCTGATACTATCAGAATGGGAAGAACCATTGATACTGGTAACTTCCCACTCTAAAAATACCAGCCTGCAACTGCTCCAGAAACAGACCATCACATCAGAGGGTCCGTCTCTGACGGTTACCGGCTCTTCCCAGTACCCCTGGTGCGTTGGGTACTGGAGTAGTAGTGACACCGGGTTAGTGTCAGCCTTGGGCAACAAGAGACAGCATTGGCTGGCACCAAGCCCGAGCAATAATAATGAAGAGGCGTCTGTCAGACACCTCCACTACTATCACTGGAATTATATGGAAAAAAAACGCACACAAATTGCACGAAAAAAACTTTTATTTAAATAAACACTCCCCGACACCAGCCCTCTTTAACCATTTTATTTAAAAAAAAAATAGATCCAAAGTTGATCCGACGTAGTCCACTGAATCCGACGTAGTCCAAATGGGACCCTGTAAATCAACAAACATTGCACTCATACATATAGGCTGGATACCCTAGCCAGCATGCAGGAAAGCTGGGTGACACCCATCGCCCACAGGTAATATCCAGCTTTCCATGATAGGAATACTGGGTGCCACCTTTGGGGGATGGAGTGTCACCCAGCTTTCCTGGATGCTGAATAGGCTATTGCCATAGGCAATCCCCAGAGTCTGTCCCCTGGCCTGTCTCCTGCCCTCTGCAGCTGCCAAAGACAGACCACAGGAGCAAGGGACAGGAGACAAAGAGGCAACTCCTGGCCCCTGCGATCTGTATCCAGCCCCCCCTGCAGCCGCCAAACACAGACCACAGAGGGCAGGAGACAGGGAGCAGAGAGCAACTTCTACCCCTTGTGGCCTGTCTCCTGCCCATTGAGACCGCCAGAGACAGATCACAGGGGGTAGGGCCAAGCAAGGGGCAAAAGTTAAGTGGGCAACTCCTACCCCCTTGCACATTCAAACACACACTGCAATACATAAACATACCCCTCCCCCACAGACTCAAACACACACACACCCCTCGCACGCACACACACACAACTCTCCCCCACAGACAAACACACACACCCTCGCACACACACTGAAATACACACACACAGAAATACACCCCTCGCATGCACACTGAAATATACACATCTCTTGCACGCACACTGAAATGCACAAACACACTCTTCGCACGCACACTGAAATACACACACACACACACCCCTCGCACGCACATTGAAATACACAAACACTCATCGCACGCACACAAACACCACTGGCACACACACTGAAACACGCACTCCCAGTCCCCGCACACACACCGAAGCACGCACACCACATCCCCCGCACACACACTGAAGCACGCACACACTGAAGCACGCACACCCATCCCCTGCACACACACTGAAGCACGCACACCATATCCCCCGCACACACACTGAAGCACGCACACACTGAAGCATGCACACCCACTGAAGCATGCACAACCCTCCCCTCACACACACTCTGCCACAGTCCTCCCCTGCACACACACTGAAGCACACACACCCCTCCCCTCACACACCTGTCTTGCTGCTGGTTCCTCACTTTGCTCTGCTTGAGAGAGAAGGGGCGGAGCCTCGTGGACAGTAGTGCTCAGGGCCCCTGCTCTCAAGTAGCTTCCTATGAAGCTAGGAGAGCTTTGCTGGGCTGCGGCCGAGGATGGTGGCTTTAGGAAAGCGTCTCTTGACGCTACCCTGATGCCTCCTTACACATATAACCTCTGGCAGCTCTTCACCTGCGGGAGGTTGAGCAACCCAAGAGGGGGGAGGGGAGCATGGTGGGAGGGTTGTCAACTATGGTGTAACTATGCTAATCCCTATAAAAACAAACTGCTCATACATAGTAGGAGAGTGTGCCCCTGCTGACTTCTGACACTACCCGATTATCTACTGGGTCATTCCATGTCAAGTGAACCAATGATTTTTACCTCTATATTTTTAATTCTTTTGAGATTTTGTTATTTGGTAGTAGTGTGTCAGAGAATACAAAATGTTAAGAAAATAAATTCTAGAATTTTTTTTTTTTTTATTGATTTTAAAAGTTCGGAAAAAGTGCGAATTTCGGTGTTGCCTGCCTTTACATTTCTCCTCATAACTGAAGCTAGGAAAAAAGATAGAGAAACAAAATAAACACCATTCTACTCAGAACTGTACAGGCTTTCACCTCATGCCACAAGAGTATCTTCGTTAATTTTTTACCCATGCAAACGCAAAAATTTTAAACCGCATTTCTGAAAAAAAGTTTATTTTTAAAATCTCCAAAAATGCACATGTGCCTGCTATGCTCCTAGCCACATCTGTATCAAAATTCAAGTTGGGATCGCAATGGGATAATATTTAAAAATATAACTATTTCAGTGTCAATTCGAAAATCTTGAACAGATCTGTTCAGCTTGTGGTCTAAAAGTGTGGGGTCTATATTTACCAAGTAATCCATGATTTTTAGATATTACTGTATTATTTTATTATCTTACAGCTTAGAAGCAGGAGAGGACAGAGGAGAAAGCTTTGTTAGGGCTCAACCTGAGAATGAACAGAGGTAGACAGTAAATGCAGAGGACAGGCCAGCAGCTCTGTCAATCATGTGAAGTAGATGCCCACCGCAGAGTCAGGAAGTAAAGGTATGTTCACACAGCGTCTTGTGTCCATGTGAACATACCTTTTTGTGATGCGTGTCTGGGTCCGTTTGAACGGATCCAGACATGCTTCTAACAATTAGCAGCGTGTTTAAAGGGGATGTATGGCTTCATCAGTTCGGCTGTGATTTTGTAGCTTAATTTTCTCAGTTCCTGAAATCAAGGGGCGTTTCTTCCCCTCCCAGCTGGGTGTTTCTTAACAGAAGGGGGATAACATCATCTTCCCCCTTCACTGTTCATGCTCGCTCCCAAGTCAATGTTGAAACCCCCCTCCACATGTAACTGTGTCGGTCCTCTCATTTTGCAGTCTTATTTTGTAAGAGCTGTTTACATACCATACAGGCCTGCATTCAGTCTAGACAGCCTTCTATGAACTCAGAGCACTAATCTCTTCTCTCACAGCTGGAGGTTTGTTACAGTTGAATCCAGTTGAATGTTACAGTTGAATCCAGTCTTCTATGAACTCCTCCAGAGCACAGATCCGTCTCCCTTCTATGCAGGAGCATTAGGCACCGAGGCACAATTCTGCTGTTTTCTGATTATAGAAGCAGCTGCAGTGTCATTGAGGAGCTGGTGGCTGTGCAGAGTGAAATGTTGCCGGCCCCTTATTCTGAGAAAGGCAGGAATGCGCGCTCCTGTGAATACGACCGGGGGGCCGAACAGCCGGCAGCCAATGAAATGAAAGGAGGTGGGATCCGACCGGCACTGGGGAACAGTGTTTACACAAAATGAAGATAATGCAGACTGTGAAAACAAGACAGCTTTGCAAATGACATCCAATTGCAAAGTTGCTTGTTTTCACTGTCCCCTTATTCTGAAGACCATTGAATGAAATGATACAACCCCTTTAACACTGCCGGCAATGAGAAACACGCAGCGGCGTTTACATGAGTGATCGCCAATGCGTATTTGCATTTTGTCTGTCTGATGCGTCTTTCAGATGCGCTCCAAGAAATGACATGTCAATGCTTGGAGCGCATCCGAAAGACGCATCGGACAGACGTGATGCAAACATGCATCAGCGATCACTCATGTGAACGCCGCTGCGTGTCTCGCATTGCCGGCAGTGTTAAACACACTGCTAATTGTTAGATGCGTGTCTGGGTCCATTCAGACAGACCCAGACACGCATCACAAAAGCGGATGTTCACACGGACACATGGTGCCGTATGAACATACCCTAAAGCTTCAGAGCTTTCATGTCCTGACATGTTCACTCTTGAATAAACAGTAGTCTCTACACAGACATCAAGGGAGTCGGTGTGCTACAATATTGGTGAGTGTGTTCAGCGCTGGTGGCTGGCTACTGTACTCTCCAAAGGTTGTGAAAATTAAGAAGTAGAATTGACTTTTTTCCATCCTTCTGGTCCAGCGCCATCCTTTGTGTATCCAAGAAAACCAGATGTTTTAAAAGTTAACAAAAATCAGATATTAACTGTAAGGGACCGGTCAGGGACACACGAGAAGACACAGACAGAGTGAGGCCCTGATGCTTGTTCCACCCACTGTCCCTGCCTTTTGGGGGTACCTGACTCCTTAAAAGGTCGGCCCCAACCAGAAGACTGAACACTATACTGAATACGTGGCAACACAAGACACTGACAAACAAATACAAAACACAATAAGGAAAGTCAGGCAAGCAAGGTTGTCAACAAGCGGGAAGTGCAGTACCAAATCGGAAGACTGAAGAGAAAACGTAAGACGAGCCAAGTCGGTAACTGTCGGGCAATGCAGTACAAAATCAGGAGGAGAAGAATAGTAAGAAGCCAAGCAAGGTCAGGTAACCAGAAAATCCAAAGAGAACAGCAAGCAAAAGGTATAGGAAGGACCCAATATAAAAGGCACAGGGGACAGGTAAGGGAATCCTTAAATAGGGAACCGGTGAACACTGAGCAGAGGAACACAGTTTAACTAAAAGGGTGCTGGAGGATTCCTGGCCACGGGCGTTGGCCAGGATTCAATTAACACACAGGGAAGGAAGGATTCAGTTCACACTGGTAACTAAGAATGCAAAGTATTATGTTAAAAATCATGGTTTTCTTCGCAACGGCCGTGGCCGGCGACAAGAACTCGGAGCTTGGGGTCTGTAGGGCATGATCATGACAGTACCCCCCCCCCCTTCAGAGGGGCCACCGGGCCCTCCACAGACCCTCCAGGTTTACCAGGGTGGGCTTGGTGAAGTTTTCCCTTTACCAGCTTGGGGGTATATTTTGCCGATGGAACTCGAACAGGGAGCCTTTCTGGTCTGAATTGACGTTTTTTATTAATTTGTTTTAGTTGGGCGTTTTTTTTAGAGTCTTGTGACTACTAGCCCAGACTGTGCACAGTCGTTTAACGGCGGATTCAATTTTAGTTTCACAACCTGTAACGGCGGAATATGTGAGGTGGAAACCATCGTCACAGCAAAAGTGGAGCTGCTCGGAAGGATCAGAACTTGGTGTGTCTGTAGTCGAGAACACAAGATCTGAATTCATGCCAGCGACAACTACTCCCGGAGAATGAATATTTTCAGGTTCCTCAATATACCGGTACATAGATTCTCGTTCCGGGGCAGAATAGTTGAGCTCTGCCCCCGGAGAGAGGTCTATAGTGCAAACATCAGGCTGGTGCAGAGGCAGTTTATCCAAAATGTCTCCATCAAAGCCGCCACTGAAAACAGAATTACATTCTGAAATATCGTGAGTATCAATTACAGCACATACCAAGGAGTGTGCTGTCTTCGAATGAGAACCATACGAGTCCCCCCATTTGATCAACTCGGTGGTCCTCCAGTCGAACACAGGATTATGGAGGCGGAGCCAGGGCAACCCAAGAGTAATATCGGCAGTGAGTTTCTCCATGACAAAAAAGGAAAGCTTTTCGGTATGCGAACTCCCAACATCTAAAGTGATCTCTGCAGTACAAAATTTTATTCTTCATCCGATTAGGGAGGTAGAATCGACACTTGAAACTGAAAAGGGAGAACACAATGGAACTAGTTCCAACCCCAAGGCTTGAGCAACAGCCATGCTGATAAAACTCGCTGCAGCACCTGAGTCAATCATGGCTCGACAAGCAAACCTCATGGAACTAGAAACCAAGGTTACGGGCAAAACAAACTTGTTATTAGAAATAGGAGGTACCTGTACATCCGAGTTATCTTCCTGGAAATTGCTCAGGCATTTGGTGTTTCCTCGGGGTGACTTGGGCCTAGTCGAGCAGTTTCTCAGAAAATGGTCTGGTTTCCCACAATAAAGGCACAAGGCGTTCTCCAGCCGGATTCTCCTCCTGGTGGCAGCAGATGTGAACCCCAACACCATGGATTCTTCTCCTGAAGACTGAGAGGGAGATGGAAGAGAAGAACTCTACAAGAAGTTAGAAGGAGGTTTTACAGGAAAGCCTGACTTGAGCTGAAGAACCAAACCCCCTTGCTTTTCCCTGCGTCTCTCCCTAGTCTTCTGTCAATACTTATGGCTAAAGTCATGAAGTCATTTAGGGTCTCAGGGGTTGGGTGGCTGACCATAGCATCTTTTACAGCATCAGACAGCTCTTGCCTGAAGAGGGTTTTTAGAGGTTGGCCAGACCACCCAGTCAACCTACACTATTGGCTGTTCTAGGTACTTTAGTCTTCGGCCGAGCGACGGCCTTGCTGAAAAGATAACAGCTGAGATTCTGCCCATGTCGCACGGTTGGGATTATCATAAACATGGCCTAGAGCTAAAAAAAATCTGTCCACTGATCTCCACTCAGGGGCTTCAGGGGGTATAGCTAATGCCCAATCCTGAGGTGGACCCTGGAGGAGAGACACAACAATTGCTACTTTTTCAGCCTCAGTGGAAAAATAGTTGAAGCGAATAAATAAATGACAGGATTCCCGGAAGGTTCGGAATCTATCAGGATTACCATCAAAGCGATCCGGTAGCAGCATTTTAGATTTCTGACGGGTGCTAGGATCCACAAAAACAGGGGCAGGTAGGGACATAGATGGGGTGGCAAATCCGGGTACCGGGGTCGTTATGGCATCCATACGCTGCGAAATTTGATTCATAAGCCCCACCATGCCCTGAAATTGGGTCGTCAACTCCAGACGGTCAGTGACCGACAAGTCGGTGCTCATGTTGAACCGCCGGGGGAGTTGACTGGAATATGGGCCTGATATAATGTAAGGGACCGGTCAGGGACACACGAGAAGACACAGACAGAGTGAAGCCCTGACGCTGGTCCCACCCACTGTCCCTGCCTTTTGGGGGTACCCGACTCCTTAAAAGGTCGGCCCCAACCAGAAGACTGAAAACTATACTGAATACGCGGCAACACAAGACACTGACAAATAAAAAACACAATAAGGGAACGTCAGGCAAGCAAGGTTGTCAACAAGCGGGAAGTGCAGTACCAAATCGGAAGACTGAAGAGAAAACGTAAGACGAGCCAAGACGGTAACTGTCGGGCAATGCAGTACAAAATCAGGAGGAGCAGAATAGTCAGAAGTCAAGCAAAGTCAGGTAACCAGACAATCCAAATAGAACAGCAAGCAAAAGGTATAGGAAGGACCCAATATAAAAGGCACAGGGGACAGGTAAGGGAATCCTTAAATAGAGAACCGGTGAACACAGAGCAGAGGTGATTGGTGGAAAGAACACTAAACCGGATAGGGAAACAAAACTGTCAATCAAAGAGGAACACAGTTTAACTAAAAGGGTGCTGGAGGATTCCTGGCCACGGGTGTTGACCAGGAATCAATTAACACACAGGGAAGGAATGACTCAGTTCACACTGGTAACTAAGAATACAAAGTATTATGTTAAAAATCATGGTTTTCGTCGCAACGGCCGTGGCCGGCGACCAGAACTCGAAGCTGGGGGTCTGTCGGGCATAATCATGACATTAACTCAGGTGGAGCTGAACACAATGACAGGCCGTACATACTCTTTTACACAAAAGGAAATGGCCATTGCTAGTAAGCGCTTATGGACAAGATTACATTTCACCCACGAGAAGGGACAAATTGATGATAAATGGCCAGTTTAAAAACGTACCATTAATAGTTCATATTTTATAGAACGAGGATTTAACTACTGTACCATTCTTCTTAAACACTTAATAAATTAAATGTTTAGTTATATAATAAAAAAAAATGTTAAATGTATAAATAGGTGTTAAAAATATTGGTTCTTGTTTTTGTTTTTAACATAATTAGGATGAGACTATTTAGAAAATCACACTTGAGGATATGATCACCTTTTTTCTTTTGGTTTGTTCAATGAATTCAGGTTGAAAATGACAAGCAAGTTGTGTTATGATGATTAAGATGTATTCTGGTATTTGTGTTTTTGTGTTTCATTATTGTTGCATATAAATGTTGAATTCAATAAGTTGTAATTTGAAAAGAAAAAGGAAGAAACTCACACAAACATAAAATCAGATGATTCAAAGCTTTAAAAAAATCGAAAAGTTTGATGTCCCAAATTGAATCCCTGTACAAATACAACAAAGAACACAAGTAACGCACATGCATTTTTTCACAATTTTAAAACATACTTTTTTTTACAATTGTGCATCAAAATTTTGAATTTGATTTCTCCAAAACAAAATATAAAGAAACAGTCTTGTGACATATCAAACGAAAGCCAGTACCGGAAAAATCATATCTCTCCCACCTCTTTATCTTAATTATAGCCTGAGATATGATAAAAAATTTAAAGTCATACCAGGCCTAAATTCGCGCTTCTTCAAAACTTTAGAAGTCTGTAAAAAATTAACTGATGAAGTAAAAAATTCAAAACTTTTAATTTGTAATTAAAGTTGTACTTCATAAAAATAAAAAAAAATCTAAAGACGTCAGGTAAAAAAATATTCATATTTGGATCACTTGATAAGGAATGACCCTACTGTGTCTATGGCGATGTCCTGATGGCAGGTGTCTGGAAAAGGGTCTGGCATGTTGGATTTCAAAGCCGTTTTCTCACTAGGCTGTTTCACTGACTCACAAGCAGTTTGCACTTTGTCTCCTCAGAGTCTGGTTCTTCAACAGTGATTAGCATGTTGAGCTTCTAGGTAGGGAGCTGAGCCCTTTACTCTGACAATGCAGGAGATCTTGTCTCAAACAAGATTACAGATACAGGCAGCCTGCTCAGTCCTCATATCACTTGTACCTTTTGTTTACTGAAGATAATCTGGCTAAATCTAATCAGTTCACTCAGAGCTCAGTCTGGGGTGATGTCACTCCTTCTCTCAGCTACTCAGATAACCAAGATCTTTCTGGTATACAGGTTACAATAAAAACCAGGGCTGTGGAGTCAGTAAGTCAAAGCTCTGATTCCTCAATTTCCCTTAACTCTGACTCCCACTCCCTCTTACATGGTGCAGGTTTAAGTGATAACTTTACTGTTGTAAAATGATAACATCAGGCTTTTTATCATACATATACAATAATCAAGTTATTTAGGTGCTTCAGGTCATTGTCCTGTTGAAACACTGATGTCCTTTTCATACCCATAGTACGTAACTCATCTTGTAGGATACTTGCATATAGCTCAGCATTGAGATCACCATCTATCCTGGTCAATTATCAACACCTTTGGCTGTGAGACAACCTCATATTATCAGGCTTCTGACAGTTCCCTCAATTTCTTGATCCCTTAGCCCCCTTTTCCCTTGATTTTTTCCAGACCCTTCTCCTGTCTACCTTTCAGACTTTTTTGCAAAAGCAAGACGGCCCTTTTTATGACGATATTGAAGTTGCGACGTCTTCACCTTTTTTTGGGCCGCCATTCCAGACTTGTGTAATGCACTTTGCAGGGTGCCTGCATGAACTTCTGTTATCTTACTCTTACGAAGCATACAAGTCCCCTCTACTGCCATGTTTTTCATGCCAGAACTGATAGACCTTGTGATGAGCCGACTTGTTGACGCTGATATTTTGCCTGGATTTCCAGCCCTTGGCTTTGGAATGAATGGAAAGACTTAATTTTGTATTCTTCCAGCTGTCATGGCCTCACATGATGCAGATTGGCAATTTTCTTGGCTGTAGTGGATGGGAAGATATGGGGCCGGTGAGTCACAAGGTCAAAACATTGTTACCCTTTTTTTCGGTGTAAAATATATTTTTTGGAAACTTTAGACACAAAAAACTGTAATAAATTGTAAATATGCAAAATGCTGTAGTAAGTGGTAAAAAGAGTTTTCAACAAAAGCATACAGAATAACATTTGTTGAGCGAGTCTATGAATTTGTTATGAGAAATAGTATCGCCCCCATCAGATTCTTCATAGATGACCTTACATCTGATCCAATAATTTCCAGGCTAGATAAAAGCCTCTCTGCACTAACTTGGGTTGGTGGCAAAGCGGTGATCACATGGGTAACATTTAACAATTTCAGGGTATAAAGGAATTGCCTCATGCACAGTCAGTTTTAATGAATGGTTAAAGTTTTCTACTTCTTTGAGAACAAGTGAAAAAATTTGTTGAAATCTGGTCAATCTATTTGCTATAGGAGTGGAATCTTTTCCCCCCCTGCGGCAACACTTTGCTCCATGTCCTCAATTAAACTCCTCATCTGATGAGGCTGAAGATATGGTTGCATTAGCACTGGCAAGATCCAATTCCTCTTGCTCTTGGCAATGGACTGAACTAACTTTACCAATTTATTATATGTTTTGGGAGTCTGAGTTGGTCCATTTTATAACGACTCCAACTCCACCAAAATGGTCTCCGAATCCACAGCCCTGATAGAAACCTGTGTGCACTCAGAGAGCTGATAAAATGTCACATGACTTAAGTAAAATCTATTGACCCATGTGTTTAGAAAAAGTCTTTACTTGTTCCTTTTGTGTTGAAAGCTAGTCTTTGTAGTAAGAAAACTCCTTTAAGTGCTTATTACTTTGGGAGACTGTGGAGGGACTTTTCCTTTCACACTGGCTTATTCTCCTCACTCCATTAACTAGTCCCAATATCTGCTTACATTGTTGGTTGTGGTACAAATTATATGTTAACGTTTGTCTCTGGGTCAGTTCAATTCCAGCAATACCAAATTTATGTAGGTTTAATTACCGTATATACTTGAGTATAAGCTGACCCGAATATAAGCCAAGGTACCTAATTGTGCCACAAAAAACTGGGAAAACTTATTGACTCGAGTATAAGCATAGGGTGGAAAATGCAGCGGCTACTGGTAAATTTCAAAAATAGATACCAGTAAAATTGTCAAGATAATAAATTAGGTGTAGGATTGTCTTTTCTTTCTACACCTATGTAATTAGATGTCTCCGTCTAAATTAGGTGATTACAGCTGTTAACAGCTCAAGAGCTGAGAAAATACACACCACTCAGGTTGGTGGAGCATAAAA
Organism: Phyllomedusa bahiana; assembly: GCA_025379985.1. Classification (NCBI taxonomy): domain Eukaryota; kingdom Metazoa; phylum Chordata; class Amphibia; order Anura; family Hylidae; genus Phyllomedusa; species Phyllomedusa bahiana. The sequence continues at coordinate 79,466 of JAODAL010009100.1, forward strand.
TATGATTTAATCACAGCAAGTTACAGTTCGATATAACTTTGAATCACATGATTATTCTATCATTGACTAATTGGCTGTTTCTAGGCAGAATATTAGTGAGACCTCATAACGTCTCCTTATTTGCATCTACGCAATGTTGCTAGGCATTTCTGATAAAGAACATTCCTTTCTGTATCCTCCAGGAACTTTCTTGAAGGCCTCTTGGCTTCTCGCGAGCAGTAGCTGTTCTAAGCAAAGCAGGGTGAAAATATCTGATGAACTTAGATAAGGATATAATAATAATGGATGAATAATGTAATAAAGAGCAGCTTAAACACAATATCTGATAAGCTAGATAAGGATATAATGATAGAACTGATTATAATGTTTTCCCTTAAATCACCAACTTGACATTCCCCCCTAAAACATTAGAATGTGTTCGATCTGATTCTTTCTGGACACTAGGTAAGGATGGTGAGGGGTAACTGTCCCTATGACTTGTAAACTAACTCATTCGGTCCCTACTCGTGGGTGTTGGTCAGCTATTCTCGAGCTATTCTCGACCCCGACAGCTGCTGGCTCTCTAAACACGAAGACCTGTCATGGGATAGGAGGGATAAGAGTTGAAAGAGGTCCTAGGGTCTGGGAAACTAAGAATGGTCACCCCTGAAGAAGCCTCACACCTTGCTCTCACAATCCCCCCTTGTGGGTGCGACTTTATGATCTGTTGGCCAATTCATAGCCCTCTGTGTGAACTATTGTTCTCATTGGGGGGACGCTGCTTATTTAAGTCTCTTCCATGCAGGGTAAACCATTCTCCTCTAGGTTAGCAAGAACCGGTATCGCTTGATCTATCCCTTTAGACAACAGTTTCCTGATAAAAGGAATAACACACATCACTACTATTATCAAGATCAACAACACTACTCCCAACACTATTCCTGCCTGGGCTAACCACTTCTGACATCCACTCATCCAGGAAAAATACTGATCCCATGGGTCCTTAATTCCCGAGTTCATTTTGATCTCTTGAGAAAGATCATCCAACTTTTTAATGGCTAAGGTCACCTTCCCATTTGGTCCTGTATTGTAGGGATATATGTACAACAAAAGTCGTTGATCATCCTGCAAACTCCTCCCTTCTCTGCTAGGACCATGTCCAGAGCCATTCTATTTTGGAAAGCCATGATTGAGCTGGCCCCTAATTGTTCAGCTATACCTTGTAGGGCATCTCGAGAGCCATTAATAAACCTCTGTTGATTATAATAGATATAGTTTATCCATTCCACATTCTTATTGATTGTTATTTGGGGTATGAGTGACTCAAATCCTGCATTCACCTGATCCCTAGCTTTAAATTAATCAGGCACTCCTCGTGGTTGTCCCATTGCATCCAAATATAAATGTGGATCAAAACTGCCTTTGGGCTCTGGGCCACTGGATCTCTTATGTCTGTTGTGGGGTGAGGCTCTCTCTCTTTCTGCTTCCTCGAGTGACATTATGTGTAAGGGCATTATAGCCTTTGCTAAGGCACATTCCATTCCTCTGACCAGTTGCCTTCAAGCCTGGATCTGATTTTCATGTCACCACAGATCCAAAAGACATCAGCTACAGATTGTACCTGGTTCATGAGTTGTTGTTTGGGAACATCACTATAGGTACCACAGTATCCTGGCTTGAATTTACCTAAGTTTCTACCACCTCCTTCACTGGAAAAACAGGTGTAATTCCCAGGATATATAGTGATTCCCGAGCTTGGCATAGGTCTCTGTACTTTACCTTCCACATCTCACAGGTAGGGTCAGAAGTTGACTTATTGGTAAACAAACTGAGGAAGCATTGTTCTGAGGCTGGGTCTAAGTGTAAGGGGACTGACCCAAGATGTGGATGTGGACAGGCACTAGAACATACATAACAATTAGACTTATTGTGTTGGGCAACAGAATACTTTATCCATTCTAGCCAGAGATTCATATCATTATATCCAGTTTCTATTGCATAGGTGTCTTCTAATGTGGATTTGAAATGGTTTATCATTTCTTTATACATTTGTGCCTGGACTTTCACCGTCTTTGTAATTTTAGTGATCTGGGTCTCTTGCTTCCTCCATTCTCGGGAGTCTACCATGTCATTAATTCTAAATCAAGTGAGGTAACTTCCATCACCTCCACCATAAGTACCCAGGACATAAACCCCTGCATCTTCTGGACTAGAGTTATCTATAGTTAAGACCAGTTGGGTTTCCTTACCATCAGCACAGGGTGGTTTAAATAAAGTCATTCTAGTGAGTAAAGTGCTACCATTTTTGTCTTTCCTTTTCAGTGCAGTTTCAGGTCTATATCTCCAATAGTCTCCAGTGTTCCATCCTACCGCCCCCCAGGAATCACATTTATCACCCCAATGGTCATCGGCAACACATATGTATTGTGTCCCCACCTTGCACATGTAATCAATAGATGCATGTGTACCCCAAAGCAGTCCAAATGGGCTATCATCAGTTCGTGGCTCACATTGGGCAACATCGCAAAACTCAAATTTAAAGGTTGCTACTTGAGTACTGGGGGAATTATACCAAACAGTGATCTCCTCTTCCTCTTGGGTGATTGCTACCTCTTGTGCTCCTACACACACCCAAATAATACAGATGTAAAAAAGGATAAAGGAGTGATTCATGATGACTTGTTGGTTGCATTCACCACTTTCTTGCAATGTGAAGCGGGCACCCACGTTGGTCTTCCTTCAAGTTTCACTGAGGTTGGGGATACCAGGACGACTTGGTATGGTCCTTCAAATCTGGGCTCCAGAGAATCTCTGACGTGTTTCTTCACCCACGCGAAGTCACCAGGTCATAGCTTATGGGTGGTTTGATCAGAGTCTGGATCTGGAATGGAGGAAAACACTATGGCATGGGTTACTTTCAATTGATTACACAGACTTATAACATACTTTACAAGGCTATCATTCCCTGCACTCAACTGCTGTGGATGGTACCTCCCTAATCTGGGCGGGCCTGAAAATAATATCAGTGGGCTGTTTAGGGGTGTTTCTGACAGAACAGAGGGCAATGGGTAGGATCTCAGGCCAGGGAAGAGATGTTTCTTTCTTTGCTAGCTTTCAGAATTTTGATCTTCAGGGTTGCGTTCATTCTTTCCACTTTACCACTGGATTCGGGATGGTAGGAAGTGTGCAAGCCGAAGTCAGCTCCTACTAGTTTCCAAATGTCTCTGGTCACTTCTGCAATGAAGGCAGGTCCTTGGTTAGATTCAATAACCTCAGGAATTCCGATCTGCACACCAATTCAGTCAACAGTTTCTTCTGGCTGTCATGTTGGTAACTGGGTAGGCTTCAGGCCATCCTGAGAACATATCCACCACCACTAGAACATACTTGTACTTTCCACTCTTGGGTAATTCAATATGGTCAATCTGGATCTGCTGGAAAGGATATAGTGGTTTAGCCAAATGCTTCTTTGGTGTGGGCATCAATCCTCCTGGGTTACAAGTATTGCATATTTCACAACTTCTAGCAACTTCTTGCTGTGGTAGAGATTCCGTGTGCTAGGTATACCTTGTTGATAGAAGAAATCATCTGGTTCGTTCCTCTGTGGGTAGTACCATGAGCCCATTGTACTACAGCTGAATATAATGCCCTTGGTAAACAAAATTTATTATCTTTCCTCCAGAATCCATCTTGGTGTATTTCTGCTCCCAATTCCTCCCAACTCTCCCTTTCCTTTGGGTTTATTTGAGTTTGAAATTGTCTCAATGGGTTAACACTTGGATTCAGTGCATCTTGTCCTTGATTCTTGTGTTGTTGTTGTTTGGTTCTCCTTCTTTCTTCTTTTCTTCTTCTTGTTTCTTCTTTCCTTCTCTCGTCAGTACATATACAGCCATTCCTGCTTCCTCTCAAATTTCTTGGAAGAGATCTGCAGCCTTTGCAGCCAGGTCTGCCTTGTAGTTGCCTTCTGCTTCTTCGGTCTCTATTCTTCCATGAGCTTTAATCTTCAAAACAGCCACTTGAGCCGGCAGTTGGAGAGCATGCATCAGCGTCTGAACGGCTTCTTGATTCTTGATGGGCGTTCCACTAGCTGTCTGGAAACCTCGCAGGGCCCAATTCAGACCAAAATCATGGGGTACATGTAGTCTGAGTCCGTATATATGTTCACAGTCTTCCCTTCGGCGAGCTTACTAGCTTCTGTTACAGCCCAGAGTTCAGCTTCTTGGGCTGACATTCTCGAAGGTAAAGATGCAGCCTTCACGGTTTCTCGCAAGGTAACCACAGCAAATCCTGTATGGAATTGTTCTTGATCATCCGCATATCTAGATCCATCTGTGAAGAAGACATAGTCTGGGTTCTCCAATTTGGATGCAGAGACAGTGGGAAGATGGGGAGGTTTAAAGCCTCATTTGTTCAAGGCATTTCATGAAGAGGATCATCTGTGGCAGTCTGATCTTCATCTTCCCCCCTTGAGAGCGTAAGCAGAGTGGCTGGGCCTAAAATGATGTCTTGAGTATTTTCAAGAAGGACTTGTGCAGCAATGACAGCTCTGAGGCAAGTTTGGGCAGTCCGCGCAACAGGATCTAACTTGCAATAATAGTATCCAAGAGGTCTCATAATGTTCTCCATGTTCTGGGCCAAAAAACCCCAGAAGCGTGACCATGATGTTTCAGAGAGGAAGAGGTAAAAGGCTGTGAGTAGTCCGGGATTCCCAGAGCCGGAGCTTGTAGGATAAGTTGTTTCAGGGTTTGGAAACAGTCCTGTGCCTCAGGTGAGAGTTTATTGGTATAAAATGTCCTGGAAAGAGTCATATAAAGTTTGCATAAGACCGGAAGCATTAGGTATCCATTGACGACAGTAAATTATGAGGCCTAGAAATCCTTGAAGTTGTTTAAGATTGGTATGTGAAGAAATGAGCATCACACCTTTCTTGCGGTCATCAGTAAGGTGTTTGGTTCCCTGTGATATGCAATGTCCAAGGAATACAACTTTCTCACTACACCATTGGAGCTTGGACTGTGAAACTTTGCAGTTGATGGATGCAAAATGTTGAAGAAGACTCAAAGAGCTTGATAAATCAGGGGCACACAAGAGAATATCATCCACATACTGCAGGATTTGGACTTCAGGGTGCCCCAAAACCCAGGGATGGAGACAGGCTTGCACAGGGCTTGAGTGAATTGGTTGGGAGAGTTCTGAGCCCCTTGAGGCGTACTGGCCCAAGTGAGTTGAGTACCATGATAAGTGAAGGCAAAAAGGTATTGACAGTCCTTGTGCAGTGAGTCACTGAAGAAGGCATTGCAGAGATCATAGACTGTGAAGTAGGCAGCTGAAGATGGGACCTGTCTGAGAAGAACATGAGCATTGGGGACCACAGGGGTTTCAGTATTGACTGCTCTTAAGTCCTGAACCAAACGGTATTTGGGAGGATCACCTGGAACAACCTTCTTGCGAACCGGGAACAGGGGTGTATTTGAAGGGGAAATGCAGTGGATAAGCACCCCATAATCCAGGAAGGCTTTGATTTGTGACTCCAGAGATTGTTCTTGATCATACTTTAAGGGATATTGAGGCAGTCCAGGAGGGGTTGCTCCATCTTTCAAGAAGACATGTACAGATGAAACTGGAAGGAGACCCACATCATCAGGACCCTTAGACCATACTTCTGGAGGAACTTGTGTCAAAAGTTCAGCAGGGATGGATTGATGTTGAGAAAGCATGAGGAGAGCAGGAACTGCTTGAAGAGCACACGTGACTTCATGTGATATGGGAGTGTCAAAATCCAAATACATTTCGGAAGAATCATATCTGATGGTAGCATTAATTTTCTGCAGAAGGTCGGCTCCAAGGAGATTAGTTGGGCAAGTAGGAGAGACAAGTAGTCTGGACAACGGTCCGTGTTGTCCAACTGGTACAGGGTAGGTCAAGCGAGTCTGGGTTGGTCGTCCATCAACTCCAACGCATGTAATTACGAAATGTAATCAGGAGAAAGGATGACTTCGGGTGGAATATCAGAAGTTTTCAAAACAGGCTGCACCTGTGTCTACGAGGAAAGGAAGTTGGTGACCGTTAATTTGAAGATTGACCGTCAACAAGGGTCCAGAATTACTAAGAGTGGTATTCCCAGCGGTATTGAAAAAAACGGTAGACACAGGCTTGCCTGAAACCTATGGATGAGGGCCGTCGGAGGTGTCCTGGTGTGGAAAATGAGGATAAGAAGCATCCCGAGATTAGGCCTGTTGATACTGACTATGGTTAGGATTGGTGAATTGAGGTCCAATGAATGGATTATTATTGTTAGCCTGGGGTCTGCGTTGTGTTTGTTGGTTGAATCTTGATGGTTGAGGTCCATAAACTTGATATGGAGTTCAGATTTGATTGTATTCTTGAGAGTATGACGGTATTGGCTGGCCGTAGGTAGCAAGGTTCCTGTTGTCATCACAAGCTTTAGTGCGACAGTCCCTTATGACATGTCCGGATCGTTTGCAGTAAAAACAAGTTTTTTTAAATCGGCCTTGCCCGCCAGGAGGTGTGCGCTGGAAATTTTGCGAATCATTAGGTTGATAGGAACTTGTAGGTCGATATCCCGGGTAGACTTGCATTGGTTGATTGTAGAGTACAGTCTCAAGAGTCTGAGATGTAGGGCTCTCTGGGTGCTCTTGAAGTAAGGCCACTTTAGAAACCTTGTTCAATTGCTGAGATGAATCAGTCTGAGCCAACAAGGAATGGGTTTAAGGAGACCTTTAACAAACAAGGTTGAAAAGAGGATTTTGTGAGCTTTAGTGTTCATGTCAAACCCATGGTCTTGGAATAGGGCAGACATTCTATGTTAGAAATTCTCCATGGTTTCAGTATTGCCTTGAGTAGAATTGAAGATATTGACTGAGGATTCAGCCAAGCGCTCCTTGGCCCAGGAATGAAAGAACTCTTCCCCCGATGAGTAAGCACGGATGTCCTCAACATTGTCTTCTTGCAGGGCTGACTTGATGATGGGCCAAAAGGAATCACCAGCCTTGATGCTGGCAACCATGGTATAGGTCTTTCCAAATTTGGGAGGAAAAATGTCTTCTGAAAACTGACTGATGCCACGGGGAAAATGCCATAGGGTTCTTCTCAAGGTCTGGCATCTGGGTTAGTAGGTTATTGACTTGTTCTGGTGTAAAAGGCATGTAGATTGGTTGATCCGTGGGTTTCATGACAGGCTCCGGGGTGGACTGAGAAAGTGGTAGCACAGGAAGAGAAAGAGATTGTGGTGGCGGTGGTGGTAAGTCCATGAATAATTCTGGTTCCGGTGATGGCGGTGGTGGTGGATGCAATGCGGGTAGTGGTTGCCTCAAGGTCTCGGAGGATATATTCCTGTGAATGCTTGAGATTCCCTTTGAAGAAGGTGTCGATTGGTTAAGATTGAACCAAGTATTCTTCAGGCATTCGGCCATAGTTTCTGTTAGTACCAGTATCCGTATTTCACGTACTGGTGGAATTGTTTTGTGTTCAAGTAATGCAGTAAGAATGGTATGTATACATGCCATAGTTGGGAACCCAAAAAAGCCAGAGGAAATGAGGGGTAATGACAATGAATGGAAATTATTGGGCCACTCCGAGCACATTATATACAGTTTGTTTCAACAGATGGACACAGTTATCGTGGCATACGACATTCTATTGGGGTCCAACAGCATGAATAATGTAATCGCAGTTCAGCTTGCCTGCTCCAGTGATAACCGCTGCAGACACGGGAAGAGGAGCACCATTGGAACATGAAATAATGTCATTACATTCTTCCTGTATCTCTCTTCCACCCTCGTTCACAATCTCTGCAGCTATGCCTCCATTATGCTGCAGATGTTCATTCGCAGGATTGACAATTCCTGTGGTATCCTGATAAGTAATGTTCCCCTTAATTATGGTGAAAGTGTTGTTTGGGTCCCAAATTGATGTAATGAGCATAGGTGTGTTGGGCTTTGTTTTCGGAAGACGATAATCAACATTAGGGTGACGAGCATCAGTGGTAATGTGTTGTTGTGGAGTTTCATGATAGGATCTCTGGGTAGAGTCCCCGAGGAAATCAGTGGGTGTTTTAAGGAATGTTTCCTCTCCTTCCTCTCCTGGAGTTATAATATGTTGACCAGGATTAATAGGAGAAATACTGAGGTCCTGGATTTTGGGTTTCTGTAATGGGATAGCTGCAGCTATCAACAACTTATCCTCCTTGTTAGCATTCAAAGTCAGAATAGGGGTTATAGAAGAAGAGGGTATATAGAAGGTCCCAGAGGCAGTGAGTAATGGGCAGAGTAGTTGCAGGGTTGGTTGTTTTTCTGCTGGTGGATGGGGGAGTGCATCTGATTTTGAACTAGCAAGGACATTTTTATCCGACAGTTGCATGTCAGTGTTTACAGCAGCAGTAACGAGTAGAATGGTGACGGGAGTGTTACCAGATGCAGCAAGATGACTGCTGTTCAACTTTAACCCGGAACTTCTGGGTTCTTTGAATTGATTGAGGGTAGCAATATGGCTGTCTGTCACAGGAAGTATTAGGTATAACTGTATCAAGATGGCTACCAGAAGTGGAAAGGGCAGGGCTTGGTGATGCACTTCCGAATGTAGAGGGTGTGAGGGCTACATCAAGATGGCCACCGGAAATGATGGCCAGTTCTGGCATTGGAGCTGAAAGAGAAATTCTAGGAAGAGTAGGAGGCGAGGTGATACCAGGTACGATTTGGGTTGGACGTCCCTCCCCACAATTTATACAGTTCTCAGCGTTAAGAGGATTATGCTGACGACAATTGGAACACTGCCAACATTCAGAATCGCCATGACGAGGCAGCGACGCCCGTTTCATAACCTAATACAAGTATGCAATCGTCAATGCCTTCTTGTTTTTACACTCAATTTCAATGTAATTATCATTCGCAACTGAAATCGCTGTCCTGTACCACGCCTAGCAGTTGAGAAAAGACCTTTATTTTTTTTAAAATACCTCTGCAATTTTCAGTCACCCCCACAAATCAATTTGAAGTCTTCCTCCCTTGGCATTCACATATTTCATTAACTTCTTCACTTTCGACAAATTTTTTTCCCTCCCTTTTAAAGCCCAAATTCGGGAGCTTGACATATCCTTCACATTTTTTTTTTAGAACCAAACAAGTTTTCCATCGATTTAGTGGTCTCGACCCTTTTTTTTATCCCCAGGGGTGATGGTAGCTTTTCAAGAAAAGCAGTTCATCGTATTTTCCCCTGTTTTTGCTTAGAAAAATTTTAATGCTTGCGAGAAGGAAAAGGGGCCTTCAAAAAAAAAGTTCTGAGGATACAAAAAAGGAATGTTCTTTATCAGGGGGCCTAGCAACATTGCATAGATGAAAATAAGGAGCGTTATGAGGTTCACTATAGTCTCCCTAAAAACAGCCAATTAGCCAATGTTGAATAATCATGAATTCAGAGTTATATGAACTGTAACTTGGTTGATTAAAAATCATATTTTTTGTCCCACCAACCGTGTGGTGTTATTTTCTCAGCTCTTGAGCTGTTAACAGCTGTAATCACCTAATTTGGACGGAGACATCAAATTTGGGATAGGTGTAAAAGAAAAAAAATTCTACCCCCTAATTTATTATCTTGAAAAAAAATTACTTTGGCAGATATAAAAGAGAAAAAAACAAAAATTGAGACAGCACTCCCTGGGGAAATTACACTGTGTTCCAAATTATTATGAAAAAAATTGTTTAGGAATGTAAGGTAAGAATTTTTTTGTTTGTCAGTTAAAATCATTGATGGTGAGGTTCGGGGTTTTTAATATACAAAAAAAGCATTTGCAACCCCTTGCAATTAGTTTGGCAGGTGTGCCCAATTTAAAAAGGCAAGGGGATACTTAAGAAGGGCTGTCCCACAATTATTAAGCAGCCAAAATTTTCACCCAAAATGGGAAAAAAAAAAGGATGTGTGGCTGCTGAGAAGCAACAAATTGGGATTTTTTGGGTCACGACATGACCTACAATCAACATTCCCAAAGACACTTCATCGTGATAACGCACAATCAAAAAGTGTGTAGCTGATTCACAGCACACACGGTGCGTGCTGTAAGGAAAAATTGGGGGACTTTTTTCCAACAGGCAATTATTTCATGTTAAAAGAGCAGCTGCAAAAATGCCTTGTCATAGACAGACAAGTTTTTGAAGCTGGGTGCCTGCAACGTCCCCGAACAACAGATGCAGGGTCCTTAAAGGGGTTTTGCAGCTGGGAAAAAGCCATCCGTCGACCTTCTACCCACTGCACCAAGCAGAAACGGCTCCGTGGGCCAAACAATACATGAAGACTGACTTAAAAACGTTTTTTTCACCGATGAGTCCCGGGGCAACGCTGATGGTCCGATTGGATTGGAGGATGGTGGGTTGATGGACCCCCCATCAAACAGGGCTAGGGCGCCAAAAAGGAGGGGGTGAGTAATGTTTTGGGGCTGGAATCATGGGGAAAAATTTGTGGGCCCATTTAGGATAGCTGAAGGTGTAAAGATAAGCCATAATGTATGTGAGTTTCTAAAAACAGCACTTCTGCCATGGTTCAAGAAGAAGAACCGGCATTCCGCAGCAAGATCATTTTCATGCATGATAATGCCCCCGTTCTGCTGAAAATAAACATCTGCTCTTGGCTGCTAGGGCAAAAAAAGGGGACAAAAACTTATTGTGTGCCTCCATGCTCCCCGACCTCAATGCCATTGAGAACCTCGGGAGCATCATAAAAAGGAGTGTCTATGTGGCGGGAGGCATTACATCTAAGCAACAGGTTGGGAGGGTATTCTGTCTAAAAAACAATTAAAGCTGAAAACCGTCCAAAAAACTGACAAATTCAAGGGACGGGAGAAAAATTCAAAGGGGACTTTCAACGGGCCTATTCACTTAACATCCCTAAATTAAAAAGTTTTGACTTGTTTTCAGTTTGTAATAACCTGGTAATGCTTATAATTTTCACAACTGACCATTTTTTTGTCGTTATAAAAAAGGAAAAGAATTGTGGGATAATAATTTTTAAAAACATGCATTTTGAGTGCATTTGGTTTTTTTTTTAAAATTTAAAAAAATTACTGTTATCATAGGGCAAGTTTGTTCAAAATTTCCCCCCAATTATATTTAAATAGTTGATGACTAAAAAATTACCTGACTGCAATCATATAGGTAATTTGAGAAAATATTATTTGCATAATAATTTGGAACACAATGTATTTGATTGGAAAAACCCGTAGTTTTTTATTTTTTTTATTTTAACCTTGTAGTTTTGTAAAGGGGAAAGGCACACACTTTTCGAGCATCCAAATATTTGGAAAACCGAAAGAATCAAGGTCGTTGCACAGTCGTCCCATTTTGCTCCCTGTGCCCGTGCACAGGGTCAGGTGATAGTGACCCAGGATGTGTGAAATTTTTTCTCCAGTTTTGCCCAAAAAAAAACCCCTTTAAATGGATTATAATGACCCCCCCTGAGTCTTTTTAGTTGAAGCTTTTATTATAAATAGCAAGGAATAGTGTTTCGTGTAAAAGACCATTTTCCCTCTTTTCATACACGGTGTTTAGCTCATGGGGTTTTTAAAAAAAAAACCCAAAAAAGACTGCCAGGTCTGCACATGTCAAACAAGGGTCAAAGGGTAAGGGAAAAATTAGGTTAATGTATAAAAAAATTAAGATTAATGTGTAAATCACATTTACAGACTTATTTTAAAAGTATTACAAGAATAATTATTACTATAAAAAAAACTTTAAAAAAAAGAAAAAGAAAAGGAGAAGTAGAATGTTACTGATTGTAGCCATTGTAGACTGCTGGATTTGTTTAGGGGTTTTCAAAAGGTCATTTAAAGTGCTGTTTTGAACTTTGTATTTGTATTGTGAATGGAGAAGAGTAGTGTCAGTAGAGACTTATAAACTTTTAAATATGTTTCCCATTGAGGATATGAGGTCTAGGAGTACAGCAAAAGGGTATAAAGTGTCCTGTACCCTCGGATGTTGTACATACACATACATATGTAAAAAAGAACTATGATCTTGGATAAAATGTGCTTTGACATAAATATAGATACAAAAAATAAATAATAAAATATTTTTGGTATTATAGGCAGTTTAATGTCCCCCCGGCAGGTTAGGGGGGGCAGGTATATGTCTCCCCATAGAATGGGGGTTTAAAAAAAAAAAAAAAACTTTTCCCCCCGCTGCTCCGATGCGCCCTCTTTTTGGCACGGCGGGTGATGTCATCACGCAGGTGGGTTCATCAGGAAAGGGAGCAACTCGCTGCCTTGCCAGAAATCCAGAAGGCCCAATTTCTCACTTTAAAACCCCGTTTTTCAAAAATTTAGCTATGTATTAGGAATAATTTTAAGCTGTTACCTATCCTGTGATTCAGAGATTGTTTTCTCTTACAATTGGGGCCTCATTCTTTTAAAACTACTTTTATTTTTTGGGGAATAATTTTTATACTTTTACCTATCCTTGTGATTCCGAGATTGTTTTTTTATGACCTTTGTTTAGAGGCCAGTTTAGTTCTATCCTGGCTTCGTGGGACCTGTATGTTAAACAACCCCATAAGTGACTCCACTTAAAGGGGCTGTGTGAGAAACCAGAAAAATTTAGAACACATAAAAAAAAAAAGGAAGAATACTAAAATAAAAGGGATTAAAAATAGCCCAGATACATTATTTAAACTACTTACAAACGCTGTAATATTGCATTCTATTGCTATGTTGGAGCTTTCTCCTGACTGGACTAGTGGGCGGAGCTACAGTTGCCAGGCGCGCTGTTTGAAAATTACATTTCCCACAAAGCCTGCTTCCTTCCAGCTGCGCTGGAAAGTCTCACCCCCTCTGCTTCTTAGCATAAGTTCTAATTTGAAAAGAAAAAAGGAAGAAACTCACACAAACATAAAATCAGATGATTTAAAAATACAAATCAACCCAAGAAAAAAAGTAACGCACAGCAATTTTTCACAATTTTAAAAAATACTTTTTTCCAATTGCGCATCAAAATTTTTAATTTTTTTCTCCAAAAATAAAATAAAAAGAAAACATAGTCTTGTGACATATCAAAAGGGAAAGCCGGTATTGTTCTGAGAAAAATCATACCCCTCCCACCTCTTTTTTTTAAAGGGGGTTTTCTCGCTACAGGATTGGATTTTAATTTTTTTTAAAATCTTTAAAAAAAAAAGCAGCTTTGCAAAATATTTCATTACAAATGTCCCACTGATTTTTTGGTTATCCCGTTAGTATATGATCAGTCCTCAAATCTCTTGGGAGGAAAATGTTGATGTTTCTCATGGCTGTCAGGTTGATGACTCATCGCCTTCTGAAAAAGGGCTGAGCACAGAGCCCCTCCAGCACAGGGGAGTTTGTAGTGGAGGGGGGGGTGAGGGGCTCTGGTTTTTGTGTTGGTAGCGTGCTGCCTGGATTAACCCTGTGTGCCCTGCTTCCCCCTGCTTCTACAAGATTGAGGAGAGGGAGGGGGATTGTAGTCGAAAATGTGCAGCATGACCCTTGTGTTTTCTAATCATGATGTGTCTGTGGAGCTCTGATATACAATAGAACGATGAGGGGGGCATGTAAAAGCTTCCATCTTCCCTGCCTTGCTGTATTATAAAATCTGATTATAGTAATCACTTCACAGTGCCCCGTGTTTTTCTGACAGGATTTTTTTGTTTTTTCTGGAGATTGGGGTTTGTATGCTAAGCAGGGGGATAGAACACTTACATCCCCCTGCTCTGCTATTAGCAATCACAGCTTCACAGAACTTCCACATTCACAGATCAGCCCCTTCTCTGCTGTCTCCCTGGAGCTGACGGCGCTGATCCAGGGCCTGCAACGACCTGGGGAGGCACACACAGGGTTAACTCGGCAGGCAAACACCTTTGCCTGGGTGTTTGAAGGAGGTGTCTGTGTGCTGAGGGAGGGGGGAAAGAGGGGGGGAAGGGTAGACAAGAAGCAGCCCCGAATTAAAAAAAGCTTTGTCCAAAGCATTGAAGGGGTTTTAAAGTTGTAAATGAGACAAACTTTCCTTTTTTATAGCCCGAGATATGATAAATAATGCAAAGCCATACCAGGCCAAAAGTCGCGCTTTTTCAAAACTTTAGAAGTCTGTAAAAAATTTACCGATGAAGTAAAAAATTCAAAACTTTTAATTTGTAAATAAGTTGTACTTCATAAAAAACTAAATAAAAAAAATCTAAAGCCGTCAGGTAAAAAAATATTCATATTTGAATCACTTGACATTGAAGGACCCATCATCAAATGAAATAATTTGTATATCATTATATAGAAACTGGTTTATTGCGTGTGTACTACTATTTGTGTACCTGTAAAAAAGTTAGGCCCCAATCACATCATACCTTGAAAAATGTATCCCCACATACATAACAGGGGAACCATGGGAGACTACAGAGCAAACATGATCTCTCTTATTTGCTCGATGTCCCGTCGGTATAAGCCATGTCCAGCACATAAAGCGTATCCAAATGTGATACTTATTTCAATGGCCGAAATATACATGATGTGATGATGGGAATGGAGCCTAACTTCTAATATATATACACACAGTCTGTATTAAAATTTTAGCAGTCCAATATGACGAACCAGATTAATCACTGTTTTTGGTATAAATTATATTACCACATGTCAAACAATTTACCAGTTGGGAGGTCAATCATTCCGTGAAGAAACAGGTATGAATCAGGTGGCTCATATTAAACCCCTTACCGCCGGAGCCAGTTTTGGCCTCTCTGACAGAGCCCCATTTTTGAAATCTGGCATGTGTCACTTTACGTGAGAATAACTTTTTTGACACTTTAACCTATCCATGTGATTCACAGATTGTTTTCTAGTGACACATTGTGCTTTAAGATAGTAAGAAATTTTGGTCCAAAAAATGCTTGTTTATTTGTGAAAAATATCAAAGTATCATGAAAAATTTGAAAAATTTACCAATTTCAACTTCAAAAATGTCTGCATGTTAGACAAATAGTTAATTCCACTCAAAATAGTTTATAACTAGCATTTTCATTATGTCTGCTGTAGGTTGGCATAATTTTTGTAAATGTCTTTTTTTTTTACGACATTAGGATGCTTAGAAATTTAGTAGTAATTTTCAAATTTTCAAGAAAATTTGCAATGTACATTTTTTAGGGACCAGTCCAGTTCTAATGTGACTTTGATTGGCCTGTAAGTTAAGTACCCTCATAAAGGACTTCATCTAAGAAACTACACCCCTAAAAGTATTCAAAACAACATTTAGGAAGTTTTTTAAACCCCATTAGGGGGTTTCACAGGAATTAAAGCAAAGTGGAAGTGAAATTTAAAAAATTTTCATTTTTTTTTTTTTTTGCAGATTTTAAATGTTTATCCTTTATTCATAAAAATTTGGTAAATGTGATCAGGGAAATGCAACTTAATATTGATTCCCCAGATTCTGCTGTGTTCAGAGATATTCCACATGTGGCCCTAGAGCGCTATTTCGCTCAACCACAAGCCCCAGAATAAGAGGAGCACCTACTGGACTCTGGGGTCTCATTTTCAAAATGATTTTATTTAGGCGCCATTTCAGGTATGCAGACACCCTAAGGTGCTAAAACTTAATAAACTCCCCTAAAAAGACCCCATATTGGGAACTACACCCCTTAAGGAATATATCCAGGGGTGCAGTGAGTTTATCGACCCCACAGGTGTGTCACAAAAATTTTTTAGCGTTAGGCTGTGAAAATGAAAAAAAAATTTTTTTCCAACAATCTGCAATTTTTGCTGAAAATTTTTTAATTTTTACAAGGATCCCGGTAAAAAAAACACCAAATTTTGTTACGCAATTTCTTCCAAATTCGGCAATACCATACGTGGGGTGTAAACTGCTGTTTGGGCGCATGGTAGGGCGTATAAGGGAGGGAGTGTTATTTGGCTTTTGGAATGCAGATTTTGGTGGGGTCATGTCGCATTTGCAGAGCCCCGAAAGTTCCAGAGCAGATGAAACCTTCCAGAAATCACCCCATTTTGTATTCAGCATCCCTTAGTAATCTCATCTAGGGGTGTATTATGCATTTTGGGCGCACAGGTGTTCCATAGGTTATTTTTTGCATTGCGCCATGAAAATGGGGGGGAAAAATGCAATTCCGCCATTGTTTTTTGGGCTTCAATTTTACAGCATTGCGCCGTGCAGTGTAAATGACGTGATAACTTTATATGGGGGTTGGTACAATTGCAATGATATAAATTTTATATAGTTTTTTATGTTTTATTACTTTTACACAATAGAAATAGGTCTATAAAAAAATTGTGTTATGTTGTCCTATTCTGATTAGCCATAACTTTTTCAGTTTTCTGTATACGGAGTTGATTATGGGCTTGTTTTTTGCGGGATGAGTTGACGTTTTTATTAGTACCATTATGGGATGCATATGACGCTTTGATCACTTTTTATTAAGGTTTTTGTGAGGCATTTTAAACAAAATACAGCATTATTAGCTGTAGTTAATATGTGCTGCATTAGCTGCGTGCAGGAGAGTGGAAGGGGGAGTGGGTTTTGTGGATTCTCTGATGGCTAATTGGTGAGCACCTGAATAGGGTTTTGTAACCTAACATGATATAAAAGGAAATGAGCTTAGACCACATGGGACCGGACCCCTAAACCCCCGTGAAGCCAGGTTAGCTGGTGAACATGTTGGGGAGGTCAGGCATGACGTTTAAATTGTGTTTTTCATCTCTGTCTACAAGTGCAACCGTGCAGAGGGTGTCAAAAGGGAGCTATTTGTCCTGTGTCCATTAGATTAGGGACGATTGCCAAGTAGGAGGCTTGGGATCCCTCACTGGAGTTAATAATTTGTTGTATATATAAGGCTTTCCTGTTGGTAGGTGGGGTTCCACCAGGCTTGATAGTGGAAAAAGAGCTATTCCTTCCTTCAGAAGTAGAAAGGGTTAAATGGTGAGGTTAGAAATCAGGTTTTTAAATAGTGTGTATAGAGGTTAAGAGTTATACATAATAAAAGTTACGTTTTAGTGTTTTATAGATAGAGAACTGATAGAGTTTAAGTTTGCCTATGGCAAAATAGTAAATATAGTGATCAGAAGTCACTCTCTGTTCTCTTGTGAGATTCCCTTTTTTTGGAGACTATTTGACAGTTGTAGCCTGGACCCACCCAGTTCTGATGGTACTAGGAACACGAACCTGCGGCATTGCCCCCCCATGTGTGCCCAGCACAAGGCCAACCTAAGGTAAATAGACACATCTTGCTGCCTCTTTGTTTGTACCAATATCCGTATTTGCACCACTGACCAGTGTATGTAGTTACATCCCTATGTATACAGAATTTTTGCTTTCTTGGCCTTTTTTCAAAGAACATGAATGATAACACAAAAACTTTTTTTCGACTTATGGTAAGTGGTTGGGTGAAGCCATTTATTGTCAAACTACTGTGTTTTCTCTTTTTAAATCCAAAAACGTCCAAATGACCCTGATCAAAAGTTTACATACCCCAGTTCTTAATACCCTGTATTGCCACTCTAACAGCAATGACAAGCTTGAAGTCTTTTGTGGTAGTTGTGGATGACGGCTCTTTATTTTCTCAGATGGTAAGCTGCCAATGTTCTTGGTCAAAAAGCCTCCAAGTTCCTGTAAATTCCTGGGCTGTCTTGCTTGAACTGCAGCTTGTCATCTCCCCAGAGTGAATCAATGTTATTTGAGGATCTGGAGACATGAGATGGCAGACTCCAGTAAACTCTCACTTTGTTCTGCTCTAACCAAAGAGCAGGTCGGATACTTGGCATTGTGTTTTGGTTCGTTGTCATGTTGGAAAGTATCCAATAGTACGTACCCCATGCGCATGCTTCACGGACTTGATGTGTGCGCTCACAAGACGATTAAAAATATATAAACTTTGATCCTTGAGACTGGCTCTGTTGTTGGTTTCACCCGATCAAGTCCGAACTCCGTGTCGTCTTCTAGGATCTGTGAAGTATATCATACCAATGGCAGGTTCCTTGCCTGCTTATGATTCGTAACGGGAACTAGGTTTCTAACGAGGAGTACACTGGCACAGTCTACCGGGCTGGCAGAGTTCTATTGCACCGATGTGGGTATACAGAGCTCTCCAGCCATTACAGGGTTGTGGCGAGTGGGTTATCCTATGCCTACTTCCTGGGTCTCCTGTGCCCATGTGGACTGGGGGTGAAACTGTAAAAACCGTTGCGGGATGACCTTGTGTTCTTACCCCCAAGAGTGCCTCGAGTGGGCACAGTCTTCCTGACACACACTCACACACTCTATATATATGTATAGTATATATATATGTGTGTATATTATTGTATATATGTATATGTAGTATATATATGTATTATATATATATATATAGTGTATTATTTGTATATCTTATATGTATATATATGTGTATATATATGTATAATAAATATATGTATATATATGTGTATATATATATGTAATATCTATGTGGTATATATATATGAAATATATATAATGTAGTATATATATATGTGTTTATATGTATGTCTATATGTATGGTATCATACTATATATATGTATGTAATATATATATATAATGGTATATATGTATATACTATATATATGTATATATTTGCATGTGTTATTGTATAATGGTATAATATTTAATGTAGATTATATTTTTATGTTAATATATAATGTATATTTATATATAGATGTATATATATATAGGCTTTAATGTATATATTATGTATATATGTATATATATATATGTATATATATGTAATATAATATGTTATATATATATATATATATGTATATATATATGTATATATATATGATATATATATAATGTATATTTATCATAGATGTAATATATATATATATATATATACACTGGTATATGTATATATATAATGTTGTGTATATATGTATAATATATATACTGTATATATATGCTATATGATATATAGTGTATATGTATATATATATGTATATATATATATAGTGTATATATATGTAGTATATGTATATATAATATATATATATATGTATATATATATGTATGTATTTAAATATATATATGTATGTATTTATATCATGTACTATAATATATATGTATGTATATATATGTATATATAATTATGTAGTGTATATTTAGTATATGTAGTAGAATGTATATGTATATATAGTGTAGGTATATATATATGTGATGTACTTATATTTATGTCTATATTATATGTGATATATATTATGTTATATATGTATATAATGTATAGTATATATGCTATTTTTATATTGTACTGTATATTATAGTATATTATGTCATTATGTATATATATAGTTGTTCTATATGTATGTTATATATGTATATATATGTTTGTATATTATATATGTATATGTATTATATATGTATATATATATGTATATTTATATATGTATATATAGGAGATATATATGTAAATATGTGTTATAGTGTATTTATGTATATATGTACTATATGTGTATATTATATATGTATATATAATTATATATGTATATATATATATGTATATGTATATATGTTATATATATTTAGGTATATATTTGTAGTATATATATATATTATATATATCATGTTAGTAATATATTTCTGTATATATATATATATGTATAAAATCTATATGTATATATGTATAGTATATATATGTATATATACTGTGAGTATCATATATAGTACTAGTATATACTATATATATATGTATTTTTATATGTATATATATTGTAGATAGTATATTATATATATATTATATATAGATTATGTTATATATAATATATGTATATATATGATATATGTATATGCTAATTACGATGTATATATATGATATGTAATATATATGTATATATTATATGGGTATATCCGATGTAGTAGTATTATATATTTATATGAATTATTATGTATAGGTAGTCAATATATTAGTATAGTATATATATATGTGTTTATATATATATATGTTGTACTGATAGTGTATATATATATATTGTGTAGTATATTATATGTTATATGTGTCTATAGTATATTTATGTGTATGTATTTTTATATTATTTGTATTATGTGTTTATATTTATGTATATATAATGTATGATATATATGTTTATTATGTATATATATATGGTGTATATATTATATATGTATGTATATATATGTATATTAAATTAATGGGGGGTGGTATATTTTTATGTATGTATAATATATGGTATATATAGGTGTATATATATATATTGTGTGTATATATATATATATATATATTTATATATGGTGTATAGATATATGTGGTAATGTATTGTGAGATAGGCAAGAGGTGCCGTTATTGGATGAGTCGATAAGTATGTCACCGGAGGCTCTTCTGATTTGGGGGTGAAGTAATGCCTGTTGGAGCCATACGTCAGGTATCGATATGGTAATGGCATTGTTTTGTTTAGTATGACTGACTGGGATTAGCGCACGGTCGATCTGTGGTCAGGACTTTACTGGAGCTATGTCAATGAGCTGGGGTTGGGGTGGATTGCTCCCAGCATCTAGGCCCTGGTTTTGAGGCCTACTTAAGGCAGGAAGTTTGGAGGATGCGGTGTGTGGCGGTGGGGTGGTTTCTCAGTTCAGAAGTTGCCTGACTGGTGAACAAGACGAGGAAGACGAGCTGGCAGCCTTCCGTCCACTGGATACCAACATACCCTGCATCTAGTTGGGGGGAAATACAACGAAGAACTGGTTTGACGTTAGAGCCTGTGAAGTGATGATCTACACGGACGGGATGTATTTGTTTTTGTGTTCGGGCGCTGTGAAGTTTATAGCCGTATGCTTTTCTTTTCCTTGGCGTAATCAGAGACGAGTGGCATGAATAAAGGACAAGACGACTTAAGAAACGAGTACACTGATGAACAGTTGTGGTTGTTTTGGCTAGCCGTGTGAGCTACATCCCCAAAATATATATATGTGATTTATATATGTATGTATATATATATATATATGTGAGATAGTATTGTAATATCATAGTTTATACATCACCGCGCGCCAAATTTATTAGGGTACACATGTCCAACTGCCTCGTAAACAGTTAATTTCTAATCAGCCGAAATATCACATGGCGCTGGGCAAACTCGCAGTGCAATTAGGAATGTAGACATGGTCAAGACAATCTCCTGCAGTCAAAAACCGGAGGCTCAGTATGGGGAAGAAAGGTGATTTGAGTGCCTGTTGAACGTGGTATGGTTGTTGGTGCTGGTAGAAGGGCTGGTAGGATCGGGGAGAATGAGTATTTCAGAAACTGCTGATCTCCTGGGGATTTTCACGCACACGAACCCATCATCTAGGGGTTTACGAGAGAATGGTCGAAAAAGAAAAAAACATTCCGTGAGCGGGCAGTCTTAGTGGGCGGAAATGCACTTTGTTGAATGCACAGAGGTACAAAGGAGAATGGGCAGACTGGTTCAGTGCTGATAGAAGATGGACAAGAACAGTGACGCTCGAAAATATCACAGACACCCGGTTACAACCAAGGTAGGCAGAAGAGCATCTTGAACCACACAGTTATCGGCGAACTTTGAGGCAGAAGGGGCGTAACAGCAAGCAAGAGAGACCACACCGGGGCTGCATCCTGTTCAGCTAAGAACAGGAAAGTAGCGAGCTCCAATTTGCCAAGCTCATCGAAATTGGACAGTAGAAGATTGGTGAGAATAAACGTTGTGCGCTGGTCGGATTGAGTCGCTCGATTTCTGCTGCGACATTGGATGTCTGGGTCAGAGTTGTGGCCTTGGGAGGTCGCAAGCGAACATGTAAGCCATGGATCCTACATCCTGCACTTTGTATCACGGTTTTCAGGCTGTGTGGTGGTTGTGTCAGGTGGCAGTGGAGGAATATTTTGCTTGCCAATCTTTCTTGGGGCCCCTTGGGTATCAAGTTGGGCATTGTGTGCAGAACCTTCGGTGGGGAATCTATGCCACGAGAAATTGAGGCCAGTTTGAAGGCACAAAAGGGGGGGGGTCCAACCCGTTATTAGCATGGTGTACCTAAGTAAAGTGGACGGTTGAGTGTTGTTTTATTATTGTATAGATTGATATATATATATATTATATATATATATATTATATGTTTGTTGTATGATTTATATATACTATATATATATATTAAGATGTATTATATATATGTATATATGTATATATGCTGTTATATAATACTGAATATATGTAGGTGATATATATGGTGTATCATAGTATATATGTATATATGAGGATATATTATATGTATGTATATCATATATGGATTATAATATATAGGTTATGTATATATAGATATTGTTTGTATATATATGTATGTGTAGATAAATATGTAGTGTATATGATATATGAGTATGTAGAGTATGGATATACTATATTCTGTTATAGATATATAGTTTGTATTTAGTATAGTATATGTATGTGTGATAGGTATATATATGTGTATTAGTATTATATGTTATATATATGTTATATATATTTTATATATGTAGATGTTATATAGGTATATATTGTATGGTATATGATATAGATATTTTATGTATATATATATGTATACTATACTATGTATATAGATATGTATATATTAATATGATATATTATTTGTATATATACTATATATATATTATATGTATAGATATATATATATATATGTATATAGTTATGTCTATGTTTATTATATATATGTATGTGGTGATATATATGATATATTTATAGTATGGATAGTTATATTGTATCGTGTTATATATGTATGTGTATATATATGTTATATGTATATGTTGTATGTGTTTATTATATATGTATATCTATATGTATGCGCTGTGCTATATATATGTTTGTTGTTATTTATGTATGGTATATATATGTATATGGTAAATATATGTATGTGTAGTATATATATATATTATATATATATGATAATGTAGTATATATATGTATGTGTATATATATGTATGTGTGTATTTATAGTATATGTATAATGTAGTATATATGTAGATGTATATATATATATATGTGGTAATTTATATGTGTATAGGATATGTGTATATACTTATATGTAGTATGTGTATTATATGTTTAGTTATATATATGTATATGTAGTATATATATGGTAGTATTTATATATGTATATGTATATATGTATGTTATTGTAGTATATGTATATATATGTCATTTATGTATATGTATATATATATATTGTGTATATGTGTATGGTTTAGATTATGTATACATATGTATTGTTATTTATATATATGTATTATTAATATATGGTATATATGTTGTTATTAATTTAAAATTGAAGATTATGTCGGCGCTCCACTGAGGAATTAAGATACGATAAAACAAAACTAATCCGTTTCAAAGGATGTTTAATGTGTTTAATGAAATAAACTCATAAAAACACTTTAATAAAAACTTTTCGTTTTTAGTAGTCTCATTTGTACAGGTAATCATGTTAATTGCTCAATCACCCTTTCGTAACACTATGTTGGAATACCTTTGCATACGAGAGGCATTTAAGAAACAATGTTAAAAAACCTGTTGGAAGTATCTTTAACCCGGACAGTTCTATTTATTCTAGTGTCTGATAGACACTTATGTTTTAAAAGTTCTATTACTTGCTTCAAAAGAGCTAAAGTACCTAATTGTTTCGTATCCTGATTGTGATGTATTTCTACTCTGGCTCGCTGGCGCTCGTATGTTTGCATTCACAAGAAGCTGATAGCAATACATTTACAACTGCTATAGCTTTGAGTTGTTTCTCTGTTGTCTATCGGTTTTAGTTGGTGGCACATCAGTTGTGTATTGATCTTATTTCTTTATTAACTCATCAGCTGAAAATTCTCTTTGTTTCTGAGAGCTATTTATATTGCAGTATAATCTATCATAAAATGTGTTGTCCCTCAAGTATGTCTCAATCTGGTATCTGCGATATATGCATTCGCTGCTGTTTATATGGAATTAGATATCTATTGCGCTTGGTTTCAAAAATGTAGTGTGTCCGTTATTGCTTGCCTATAAATGGGACTATTCACCCGTGATTAAGGGCTTCCTTCATTGGCATAATATCTGCCTATTAGACATATTGTTTTGTACAGATATTTAATATACGATCGTTATTCTTTAGATAGATCGGGACAATCCCCATTTGAGTGATACTACCCTGTGGTATATTACTATTGTGTTTCTAAATAGTTTTTACTGATTACGATGTTAAAACATTGTGATTACTACATTTTTCTTGTAGAATGTTCTGCCTTAACATACATTGTGCAGAGCAATTTAGGCTATGAGATCTCAAGCTTCTTTGATCAAGACAGAAATGTACAGCATTTTCATGAATTTTGTTGACATAAAATTAAAATAGAGTAAACAACAACGCTAAATATAAATCATAGACAGTACATGTGGAGCGCTAAGGTTTGTTGGATTTACTATAAAAGTGAAATACATTATAGTACTGCAAACCCGTTACGAATATATTAAAAAACAGAGTTCTAAGATATCAATTCCTACAAGTGTATTTAGTAAGGGGACGGATATATATGTAATATATTATATATTAAAATACACGAGGAATGTTTTATATTTGTCTTCTGCAATATCGCAGTTTTACCGATTGAACTTTATTGAGGCACACATTTATGAAAGATATTTTTGCCGATATAAATAGCTCTCAGAAAAAAATAAATTTTTCAGTTTGAGGGTTTTAATAAAGAAAAAAGGGAACAATAAAAACAACTTAATGTCCCCAACTATCCGATAGACAACGGGAGAAACTTTGCAAAGCTATAGCATTTTAAAATTTAAATTGCTATCGTTTTTTGGGGAAATCAAACATAGGGAGGCCACGAGCCATAAAAATTTCAAAAAACAGGATCGAAAAAAATTTAAAGGATCTTTAGACCTTTTGAATAATAGATACTTTTAAAATATAAGTGTTTTGCCAGACACTAAATTTAATAGCATCTGTTGGGTTAAAGATATTTTCACAGTTTTTAACATGTTTCTTTAAATTTGCCTCTGGGGTTAGTCCCAAAGGTGTTTCCAACTTTAGTGTTAACGAAAAGGGTTTGATTGAAAATTTAACGATTACATGTACAAAATAACTACTATAAAACCCCCGCCAAAAGGGGAAAATTTTAAATCTTTATTCTGGGGAAGCGGGGGTTTTGTACCGCGAAAAAGGGTTTAATTTTATGTAAAGTGTTTTTTATGAGTTTATTCTTTTAAACACCTTTAAAAACTACCTTAAACGGGATTAGTTTTTTTAAACGAAATTATCCTGGGTGGAGCGCCGAAATTTCCCGTTTTTTTTAAATTTTAATTGCTATTTTTTTCCCTGGGGGCCTGCCACACAGGAAACCAAACGGACATCTGGCTCCCCCAAGACGGGGGAAAAATTTAAAGGAGATCCTAGGGCTTCTTGAGATTTGTGCCTATTTTTCTGCAAAAACCCCAAAGAGGTAACCCACAACTTGAAATTGCCTGTACACTGACGGTCATAAAATTTTTCCCAACTATTGTGGGCTTTCTTTTTTTTTTCTTCTCTTTTTCTTTTTTATAACCCCGGGGGTTTGTTTAAAAGGTACCCCCGGGTGGGGAGTCGGGCCCCCGCACGGGGAATATGGACTTTTTGAAAAACGAAGGGACTCTGAGAGAAAGCCCCTGAAAAATTTCTTGGATAAAGGGGGGAGCCTCTACAACCGAACAATCAAAGAGATAAGTAACATCTTAAAAGGGAGGGAAGACCAAAACTATGACTTTCGTTCAAAAATTTTGGAAAAAAAAAAACTATGTACTAAAAATAAAAGCACAATCGGGATATAATTTTTTGTCAATCTACTTTAAAACTTTCAGAAATTCCGAAAGGTTTTAAACCTAGCACTGTCCCGACTTTTGCAGAGGATTTGGAGTTTGTTAAAGGGAATGGCAACTATCCAAAACCCAATACTCTGTAAAGTTTAATGCAATTACTAATTAAGAAAGCGTTTCCCCACTATTTCAAACCGGGACACGAAAGATTTTTTTAGCATTGTAACAACTTACAAAATATGACTCAATCCAAATTTTTGACAAAATCAATCAAAGGGTAACGGGTGAAGCAACCAAACACAAAAATACTATCTTCTTCCGTAAGAAAAAAAAAACTCCAAAAGGGAAAAAGATAGAAAAAAACAATCGTGATACTACCACCAAAACAGCACATCACCATAACTCAAAGAGAGAAAAAATTAGATCTAAGAGAAACCCCAAAAAGACCCTTCCATACTAAAAGCCCACCATAGAAAATACTAAAAAAATATCACAATAACAATAGGAATTTTAAGGTTTGGAGAAAACAAAACCCCACCCTCTTACGGGGGTCGATTTTTTTCAAATTGGGAGATATCAAAAACTCAGTACTGAAAAAAGAAAAAATACAGACAGGTCGACCTACATATAACAAAAATAGGATACAAAAAAAAGACCATCCCCTCTAATAGGACAGCAAAACAAAAGATACAAAAATCCCCCAACTAAACCGGAAAAAACAGCAGAAACACCAGATCCCAAATTTAAAAAAATTTAATCAATTGGGGACACCCCCCGAAAAAAACCCGTTAACAATATTAATCTTTATAACCATGATAGCAACAAAGATCAACATAAGAATGTAAAAACCCCTTAGACATTCTCCTCCTCAAGTCGTAACTGGGGGATGAAAAACAAATCCTCTAAAAAAATTTAAAAAACATATAATATAAATAAAAATTTAACCTCTCCTCCCAAAATCCCGTTCGAAAAGGACATAAAATCCATTCATTAGCGATCATGTCGGATTTTTGAAAAAAAGGGTACAAAATTTATCTCCCCCAGAGGCATCCCGCCAGATTCTAAAATTGTAATTCAGAAGACCCTTTTGGGGGGGTTCTTTTCTCAATCTCTCCAAAAACCCAATCATCAGGGGTTAAAACCCAAATATCAAATTACAAAGAATTTTAAACAGCAGGCAAAAATTAATCCTAAGCAATTTGAACAAAAAAAAAAAGAACATAATCGTTCAAAATCAGACATTTTATTACCTAATTTTAACACACTCATTTCCCTTTCCCTATCGCAAATTACTACCCATACACTTTTTTTAACTAATTGGAAGATCCACTATTGGACCTTATGACTCCACACCTTCTTTTATAGTCGGGGGGGGGGGGGGGGGGGGGGGGGGGGGGGGGGGGGGGGGGGTTTTTTCCCCCAAAGACACCCAACAAAAAATTTTTAAATTTTTACCAAGAAAAAAACGAATAAAAAGAAAAGGTTCCACAGAGGTACCCGGGGAGGGACCCCAGGAAAAAAAGATTGCTTCCCGTCCCCCGGGAGTAGATAATAGTCTCACTACCCATAATTTTGGGAGAAAAAGGGGTATTCAATTTATCTTGCCTTTCCCTTAAAAACGGGGTAAAATTTAGAATTACTCAGAAAGGGGGATATTTTTTTGTCCCCCCAATAACAAACTTGATCAATTTGCATTTTTTTTTGGACATCATAAATCATAGGGGGAAACAAACATTAAAAAGGGTCACTTCACCAGAAACCCCGTGAAGATCGAATAACAAACATAAACCGCCCCACACTAAATGAATTTGATTTTTGGGAACCAAAAAACCCTAATTTTTCCCCAAATTTAAATTCCAGGGCCCATTATCAAAAAAACCCTTTTTCAAGAATTAGTATTAGCTGATTTAAAAAAATTAAAACCCCAAAGTCTAAAAAAAACAAACCTAACAAAGGTACGCAAAAACCCCAAAAAAAGTCTTCAAACAAAAAAGGGAAAATTTGTCACCCCGCCCCGCGAAAAAAGGGGGGGGGGGTAAGTTCCCTTTAATTTTAATAACGATTCCCCAAAAAGGAATCCTTAAAAATCCTTGCAGTTTAAAAACCTACTAAAGCCTGCTCTCTGATCCCCCCCCACCAAACAAAAAGAACTAAATACTTTTTTCCCAAAGAAGGGCCCTAAGGAAGGTTTTAATAGAAAAAAGAAATTAAAAATTTCCCTTTATTTATTAGAAACCAAAACTTACCTTTTTTTCTTTTTCCTTCCCCAAAAATTTGCCAAATGCCTAACAGCACCCCCGGGGGAGGCCAAAAAATATCAAGTAAAAAAATTCCCCCTACCAGCAATTTGGCCCCCATTTTATTGCCCCAAAAATTACAAAAAATTATGTAAAAAAATTGGGACGTTCCTTTTAGAGATTGGGGGACATCAAATTAAAATCTTGTTTTGATCTGGAGATAAATTTGACAAATGTTTTTTTCTAACTTTAGTTTTATCATGGTTGAACTCAAATACCCGCACAATCAATATGGGAGTGCGGGGAAATTATTTTTTGAATAATGATAGACTCTTACTAAAGCCCTTAAAATTTATTTTTAGTAAAAGGTTTTAAATATTTTTTTAAGAAAAACAATTACCCCCAATATTTTAGCGCCCAAATCAAAATGGCAGCCCAAAGGGGGTATGCGAGGGGGGTCAAAATTGGCCCCCGCCTTCGTTTAATTTTTTTTTGGGGTCGTTTTGAAATGGAACAATGTCCCACATACCTTTGATTAAAAATTTGTCTAAAATTTTTAAAAGATTCATAGACAAATCCTTTTTTTTGGGTTTTTGGGCGGGCCCACAAAGCCCAATCCCAAAAATTTTGTGGGCTTTTTAAATAATAAAAAAGTTTGGTATCTTTTTTCACACCCCAAATTCCATCACCAAAAATTGAATTTTGGTTTAAAAATATTTCCAGTCGGGGAATCGTTTTTTACACCGAACCATTTAAAACCAGTAGACCCCAACACTCATAAAATTTTCTCCAGGGCACCCCTACAAACCCTGGCTACAAATATCCCTTACGGCCAACTAAAAAGGGAGGAAAATTGCACAGAGGAAAGGCACCCCTTTACAGAACAAGCCAAAAATTACTGGGAAGGCGGGTTTTGGGAAAAAAGAATTATCCAGAACAACTTTTTAAGGGATGCATATGCAAAAACCGGTTTTCTTTTTCACAAAAAAATTTTCTTTAATAAGGAAATGTAACCCCAAATACAACTAAAAAAAAAAAAGCTCCTTAGTTGTGCTTGGGTTTCACAATACAACACTTCCCCTAGCAAGTCAAAGGGGGCCTACACAAGCATTGGGACCTTAAATTTTAAAAAATCCCATTTTTCAAAAAAATCATTCCTAGAAGCCCTCTTTTTATATATAAGAGGGCACCCAATTTTAAAAAGGGATCCTGGGACCAACCAAAACAGAAGAAAGATAGTCTAACAAAAGTAAAGCTCTGCAAACTTAGGCAGTATTCCTGTAAAGCCCCGGGGGGCCCCATGTTGCCAAGTATCGGGCAGTACCAAAAAACATTGAATCAGCAATAACGAAAGAAAAATTCCAGATTAGTTTACCTCAACGTGTAAACAAACCCATGTATTTATGTAATTCAATTCATGCGGGGCATTTAAAATGTAGGGGCGCACTTATGTCCCCTGATAAAAGTTCAATGGCCATAGATGTAGCATTAAAAAGGGAGCATTAGCCCGGGTTTTTATCTAAAAAATTTTAAAGAGGGCACATCGGAATTTTTGGGGACCTCAGAATTTTTTCCCTAACAGAGTCCCAGATGATTTTTCCCAATAGATTCCAACAACTGCAAAAGAGAGAGGGGGTTTTGGATGTACACATTAAAAAAATAATTTTTCCACAAGGGGGCTGAACAAGAAGTGGAACTAATTTTGGAAATTTAAATTTAAGTATCTACACCTCTCTCACACTTCGTTTTTTACATTTCCTCCAAATCATTGGTTTTAATAAATTTAATAACAACTAGCTTCTATCTTATTCAATAATTTTTCTAAATATTTAAATTTTTTTCAGACTAAGTTCCTAAACCCCTAGGAGACAAATATAAAAAATCCTCTTTTTTTTTAAAATATAAAATATTACAATATACTATCTCCCCTTAAATAAATACGCTTGTAGGATTGATACTTGAACCTGTTTTTTTATATCGTAAGGGGCAGTTCTATAATGTATTTTTTAAATTAAAACCAACAAACCTTTGCGCCCCCCACCTGTATTTTTTATGTTTTTTATTTAGCGTTTTTTGTTACTCTATTTTAATTTTTTGTTCAACATAAATTTATGAAAATGCTTTTACAGTTCTGTTTGGAAACATAGAAGCTTGAGAACCTTTGCCCCAAATTTCTCGCACATGAATTTTAAAAGGGAGAACATGCTACAAGAAAAAGTAGTATTCACAAGTTTTACATCTAATCAGTAAAAAGTATTTTTGAAAAACCAAAAGTAATTTACCCCAGGGGGAGGGATACAAGAAAAGGGGGTGTTTTTGATTAAAAATAATAACCGGGTGTATATAATAGAGACCCAAAAAAATTTTGTTTAGCAGAAATATTTCAAGGAAAAACCCTAAACACGGGGATTGTCCCAAATTTAAAAGAACAAAAACGGCCCCACTTTAAAATTTTTTAAAAACCCAAACGCAATAGATATCTAATTGTTTTAAACAGCAGCGAATGCATATATCGGGAGATACCCCTTTTAGACATATTGGGACACACATTTAGGATAGATAATTTCGGATTTAAAAAGCCCCTCAGAACAAAAAGAATTTCAGCTGTGAGTTAATAAAGAAATTAAGATCAATAAAAACAACGATGTCCACAACTAAACCGATAGGGCAACAGAGAAACCCTCTGCAAAAACATGGGAGTTGTAAATGTATGCTAACACTTCTTGGGAAAAACCCAAAAATATGAGGCCAGCGGGGCCGATAGAAATTTCATAATCGGATCGAAACCCAAAAAAGGGACTTTGAACCCCTTTTTTAAATAATAGATACTTTTTTAAATATAAGGGCTGCCAGACAAATAGAATAATAAAATCGTCGGGTTAAAAAATACTTTTACAGTTTTTAACATGTTTCTTTAAATGCCTCCGGGAGTGAAAGGTTATTCCAACATAGTGTTTTAAGAAAGGGGGATTGAGCAATTAATGATTACATGTACAAATGAGACTACTATAAAAGCCCCCCCCAAGGGAAAATTTTAAAACATTATTCTGAAGGGGAAACGCGGGTTTTTAAAGCGAGAAACGCGTTAAGTTTTTTTGTAAAGTGTTTTTATGAGTTTATTCTTTAAACACCAAATTTAAAAAACCCTTTAAAAAGGATTAGTTGTTTTTTCGAATTTTTCCTCGTGGGGGCGGACATTCGTAATTTTTATTTTAATTTCTACTTTTTTTTGTGAGCCGCCAGCACACGGGTCCACGGACATTGGGCCAAACCCAAAAAGAGGGAAAAGATTAAGGGGAAAACTTTGCATCTTGAGAGTTTGCCTATCTTCTGCAAACCCCTTTGAGGAAAACACAACTTGGGATTGCCCTTTTCACTGCGTGATACTTTTTCACAAATTTTGCGCTTTCTCCTTTTTTTTTCTCTTTTTACTACATTTATACAAAATATATACACAAAAAATTCCCCACATAATTATATACACACATATATATATTATATATTATATATATACACCATATAAAATATATATATATATTTTAATTTATATAAACAAAAAACATATATATAAAATAATACATACCCATAAATATATACATACACATACACATAATATAAATATACAAACACATAACATATTTTATATAATATATAATACACACACCCTATAAATTTTAAAATATATATATTTCATAACATTTTAAAATATATAAAATATATAAATAAAACATACACAAAATATATAAAAATACATATATACATACACATAATATATACCCTCTATATACATACACCCAAAATATAAACATAAAATTAAACAACAATATATAATATACCTACCCTATTTACACATATATATAATAAAAAAAATAAATTACCAAAACACAAAATATATACATACATATATATACAAACCTATATAATACACATTTTACATACATATATTTCAACACAAACATACCTATATAAAATACCATAAAACATACATTTATACAACACATATTTCAACATATATACATCACATATATTTTAAAAATATTTTATTTCAAATATATATACATATATTTTAAACATACATTTTATATTTATAACAAATACATACATACTATATATATATATATATAAAATATATATAAATACATATATTTTACATATATATATATCCCTAATATATATATATACATACATAAAAATAATTTTACATTAAAAATACAAATATATTAAAATTATACATATACATACATATATATAAAATAAACATAAATAAACATATAATATAATATTTTATATATATACCCTACACCCATATATTATATATAAATATATACACAACACATATATAAAAAATATAAATATACATACACATATATATTATAAATATACCATATACCCTAAATATTTTATAAAACACATTAAATATATATAAATATATACATAAACACATAAATATATATATATACACACAAAACAAAATAATATATACATACACATATGTTTCATAAAACCTTTTATATACATATAATTTCATACACTATATATAAAATAAATATATATTTATATACAATACACCCAAAAATATACATATATATAACCTACACATACATATATACACATTTTATAATTTTTACACAAAAAAAATACAATACATAACACATACATATATACATATTTTTTACATTTTATTTTTTCCCTACATTTACCCCACATATATATAAACACATATATATATCCCCACATATTATACACACATATATATATACACACATATATATTTTAAAATATATACACATATATATTACCAACCAAAAAAAAATATATATACATATATAACAAAATATATATATATATATACACATTATACACCCAAAATAATTTTCCCTTTTATACACATAAATATGTATATATACATATATAAAAATTATTTACACATATTTACATACATATTTCACACATATAAACATTCTTTAACACCATATTTCACATACACAAATTTTTTTAACCCAAAATTTTACACATAAAATATACCATATATATATATTAAAAAAAAAACAAAAAAAATATTTTATATAAATATATATATATAAATATATTAAAACATACATAAAATTTTAAAACAAAATAAAATTTACCCTATATATAAATATAAATATATATATAAAATATACATACATTTCAAAACACAATATATATACCAAATATAATACATACACACTTTATTATATATTAAAATTTAAAATATATATTATATAAATATATACATACACACACACCATATTTATATATATAATTTTATATAAAACCCAAATATACATACACACACCATATATATATTATAAACATAACCCTACATATTAAAAAATATATATATTTCAATATACATACCCTATGCACATATTATACATTTTAAATAAACATACCCTATACACCCTTATATAAAATATATATATATAATACCACAAAAATATGTGTGTGTAATTTTATATATATATATATACACGACATTTGTGTGTTTTTATATTTTATAAAAAAATAAAAATATAATATATATTATATATATTTTAAAAAAAATTATAATTAAAACTATATATATATTTTAT